>JAJKFL010000237.1:42020482-42115792 GCA_021186555.1 Reticulitermes speratus
ATTATATTAAAGATTGCTTGATTTTTGAGCATGTTTCGTGAAGTTGCACAAAAAATAAACTTTTATGTGGACACCACGTTCGTTCGTCTGTCCGTCCGTGACCAAGTATCAACGGCTAAACAGTTTGTCAGGTTTCTATAAAATTGGACTTAGAGACTTTACAAAATGTTTCGTGAAGATTGGCCCAGTATAAGCCACGCTTTAATTAAGGGTGCAAATGCATTTCTGTCCGCACTTCCCACAGTTATTGACCGATTTGGGTGAAATTCGGTACAAGACATCTGCACATAATGCTGCTGAGCTTTTGTGAGTTTCGTGAAAATCGGTGAAGAGAAGGCTGTACTGTTCATCTGGGCGTGAATGAAATTATATCTGCGTGTAGACCGTAAAACTGTATGACATGTGAAACGTAAAGAATGCCTTTGTAAAGCGTATGTATTGCGTCACGGAGAGTACAATTTGCAGGCTTATTTGACTTTATACGTGACCTATTATTTTTAAAAAAGGACGAAGTTTCGGCGGGTTAAAATATTTCCGTTCTCAGGTGAAATTGTGAAGGTGAAGGTGACTGAAAAAAAGAGCTATTCTTAGTCACGGGTCGATATGAGTTTTCTTGATCGAAGTGTCTAAAGTGTGGCGTAGGAACTGTTTATATATGTACATGTATGACGTAACGTAACACTGGCGATAGGACAGATACATTTGGTTTGTGTGAAGTGTTTTCTAGAGGTGTGGTCACGGAAACACGACCCGGGTCACAGTTCAGGCGGTTAGCAACCGGGTGCTCACCGAGGAGACAGGAGTTCAGTGCTAAGGCAGTGCATGTGGCATTTGTGGTAGACAAAGTGACAGGAGACAGAATTTTTTCCGAGTACTTCTATCTTTCCCTTTCATTGTTACATACAGAGTGCTTGATATACTGACGTTATATAATGAAGATACCGACAGCGTACAAACATACAAAGTAACAATGTGCACATGTAACGTTTAAACTCTTAAAGTCTAGTGGTTACTATATGTACCACCAGGTTTAACATTCACAAATTCTATGTTCTGCCCACACAGTGTATTTATGTGTTTTGTGTGGATCTCAGAACAAACAGCGATTATTTCACTGTACAACATTAACTGATTGGTTTGTATAACTGAGACGGAGTGTGTTTACTGCGCGGTACGGACTGTATTTATGTGTTTTGTGTGGATCTCAGTACAAACAGCGATTATTTCACTGTACAACATTAACTGACTGGTTTGTATAACTGAGACGGAGTGTGTTTACTGCGCGGTACGGACTGTATTTATGTGTTTTGTGTGGATCTCAGAACAAACAGCGATTATTTCACTGTACAACATTAACTGAATGGTTTGTATAGCTGAGACGGAGTGTGTTTACTGCGCGGTACGGACTGTATTTATGTGTTTTGTGTGGATCTCAGAACAAACAGCGATTATTTCACTGTACAACATTAACTGACTGGTTTGTATAGCTGAGACGGAGTGTGTTTACTGCGCGGTACGGACTGTATTTATGTGTTTTGTGTGGATCTCAGAACAAACAGCGATTATTTCACTGTACAACATTAACTGACTGGTTTGTATAGCTGAGACGGAGTGTGTTTACTGTGCGGTACGGACTGTATTTATGTGTTTTGTGTGGATCTCAGAACAAACAGCGATTATTTCACTGTACAACATTAACTGACTGGTTTGTATAGCTGAGACGGAGTGTGTTTACTGCGCGGTACGGACTGTATTTATGTGTTTTGTGTGGATCTCAGAACAAACAGCGATTATTTCACTGTACAACATTAACTGACTGGTTTGTATAGCTGAGACGGAGTGTGTTTACTGCGCGGTACGGACTGTATTTATGTGTTTTGTGTGGATCTCAGAACAAACAGCGATTATTTCACTGTACAACATTAACTGACTGGTTTGTATAACTGAGACGGAGTGTGTTTACTGCGCGGTACGGACTGTATTTATGTGTTTTGTGTGGATCTCAGAACAAACAGCGATTATTTCACTGTACAACATTAACTGACTGGTTTGTATAACTGAGACGGAGTGTGTTTACTGCGCGGTACGGACTGTATTTATGTGTTTTGTGTGGATCTCAGTACAAACAGCGATTATTTCACTGTACAGCATTAACTGACTGGTTTGTATAACTGAGACTGAGTGTGTTTACTGCGCGGTACGGACTGTATTTATGTGTTTTGTGTGGATCTCAGAACAAACAGCGATTATTTCACTGTACAACATTAACTGACTGGTTTGTATAACTGAGACGGAGTGTGTTTACTGCGCGGTACGGACTGTATGTGTTTTGTGTGGATCTCAGAACAAACAGCGATTATTTCACTGTACAACATTAACTGACTGGTTTGTATAACTGAGACGGAGTGTGTTTACTGCGCGGTACGGACTGTATTTATGTGTTTTATGTGGATCTCAGAACAAACAGCGATTATTTCACTGTACAACATTAACTGACTGGTTTGTATAACTGAGACGGAGTGTGTTTACTGCGCGGTACGGACTGTATGTGTTTTGTGTGGATCTCAGAACAAACAGCGATTATTTCACTGTACAACATTAACTGACTGGTTTGTATAACTGAGACGGAGTGTGTTTACTGCGCGGTACGGACTGTATGTGTTTTGTGTGGATCTCAGAACAAACAGCGATTATTTCACTGTACAACATTAACTGATTGATTTGTATAACTGAGACGGAGTGTGTTTACTGCGCGGTACGAACTGGGTGTTTAAATATAGATAAGTTAATTTTCGTCTTTAAAGGGCTAATTACTTGCTGTGCTTGTATTCAGACGAGAAGGCATAGATAACTTAAGATGCTCGCTGTTAAGTAGCAGTGTACGTTATTTCAAGACAGTACTGTACTATATATAGTCAGCAGTGTATAATTCACGTTTCCTAGAGATCTCGAGTATTTTTATTAGTTTTCTGAAACTTTTTAAGGCCGTAATGTTATATTTACTGCCTTCATCTCAGTTTACGGTTTGCACGATATTTAATTATCACGCCTTGTACTGCTTTACTGCAGCTGTTGGTAGCACTGCCTTCAATACTGCAGGACATAAAACAGACGTATCCTTCCCAATGTATAGCTTGAAAATTAACTTCATATTTTAAAGGTATTTTTTCTCGTTTTTCACTTTGTTTAACCTCTTTAATCCTTAAATTGATCTAAACAAGACTGCAAATGGTGTACTATTGATCGTAGTACATAAACTTTAACAAGGCGTTCTTGAATATCCATGTGTCCTATATTTTCATTGTTTAGGCGCGCAGGCCTAAATGTCGATAATTTCATCTATGGACACACGGTCCACTCGCTGTCCACTCACGGTCCACTCACGGTCAACTCACGGACCACTCACAGTCCTCTCACGGTCCACTCATGGTCCACTCACAGTCCACTCACGGTCCACTCACGTTATACTCACGGTCCACTCACGGACCACTCACAGTCCACTCACGGTCCACTCATGGTCCACTCACAGTCCACTCACGGCACAATAACGGTCAGGTCAAATATTGTATGCGTGTATTTAAATGCATTTCTCCGTGACTGTCCCGTGCTTTGACTGTGATCGCTAGTGTGGAAACCGCTGTTGAAACACAGTGGAGACAATTTGACCGGCTGTTGACTTGAGCGTGAGTATGAAATGTTCGTGATCTCTGGCCCTGTATTTCGGACCCGTTAGTGCTTGATAACAGACATGAAGGGCTTCAGTGTGGAAGACGACAAGTGGGTATGATTTGTGACGTCAGAGATGTTTGTGCACGCACCGGTCCGCCACACTGCCAAATTTATGCTACAGTATTACGCAAATTTATTTATCCCTTGTTTGGTTAATTCGTTCTGTTAGTTTATTTACTCGTGCATACAGTACAACCTGTTTAGCACCATAAAGCCCAGTGGTTACTATATGTACCACCACGTTTAACATTCAACAATTCTACGTTCTGCCCACACAGTGTATTTATGTGTTTTGTGTGGATCTCAGAACAAACAGCGATTATTTCACTGTACAACATTAACTGACTGGTTTGTATAACTGAGACGGAGTGTGTTTACTGCGCGGTACGGACTGTATTTATGTGTTTTGTGTGGATCTCAGAACAAACAGCGATTATTTCACTGTACAACATTAACTGACTGGTTTGTATAACTGAGACGGAGTGTGTTTACTGCGCGGTACGGACTGTATTATGTGTTTTGTGTGGATCTCAGAACAAACAGCGATTATTTCACTGTACAACATTAACTGACTGGTTTGTATAACTGAGACGGAGTGTGTTTACTGCGCGGTACGGACTGTATTATGTGTTTTGTGTGGATCTCAGAACAAACAGCGATTATTTCACTGTACAACATTAACTGACTGGTTTGTATAACTGAGACGGAGTGTGTTTACTGCGCGGTACGGACTGTAATTTATGTGTTTTGTGTGGATCTCAGAACAAACAGCGTTTATTCACTGTACAAACATTAACTGACTGGTTTGTATAACTGAGACGGAGTGTGTTTATGCGCGGTAACGGACTGTATTTATGTGTTTGTGTGGATCTAAGAACAAACAGCGATTATTTCACTGTACACATTAACTGACTGGTTTGTATAAACCTGAGACGACGAGTGTGTTTACTGCGCGGTACGGACTGTAATTTATGTGTTTTGTGTGGATCTCAGAACAAACAGCGATTATTTCACTGTACAACATTAACTGACTGGTTTGTAAAACTGAGACGGAGTGTGTTTTACATACGCGTAACGGACTGTATTTATGTGTTTTTGTGTGGATCTCAGAACAAACAGCGATTATTTCACATGTACACATTAACTGACTGGTTTGTATAACTCAGACGGAGTGTGTTTACTGCGCGGTAACGGACTGTATTTATGTGGTTTGTGTGGATCTCAGAACAACAGCGATTATTTCACTGTACATCATTAACTGGCTGGTTTGTATAACTGAGAGGAGTGTTTTACTTGCGCGGTACGGACTGTATTTATGTGGTTTGTGTGGATCTCAGAACAAACAGCGATTATTTCACTGTACAGCATTAACTGGCTGGTTGTATAACTGAGACGGAGTGTGTTTTACTGCGCGTTACGGACTGTATTTATGTGGTTTGTGTGGATCTCAGAACAAACAGCGATTATTTCACTGTACAGCATTAACTGGCTGGTTTGTATAACTGAGACGGAGTGTGTTTACTGCGCGGATACGGACTGTATTTATTGTGGTTTGTGTGATCTCAGAACAAACAGCGATTATTTCACTGTACAGCATTAACCTGGCTGGTTGTATAACTGAGACGGAGTGTGTTTACTGCGCGGTACGGACTGTATTTATGTGGTTTGTGTGGATCTCAGAACAAACAGCGATTATTTCACTGTACAGCATTAACTGGCTGGTTTGTATAACTGAGACGGAGTGTGTTTACTGCGCGGTACGGACTGTATTTATGTGTTTTGTGTGGATCTCAGAACACACAGCCATTATTTCACTGTACAGCATTAACTGACTGTTTGTATAACTGAGACGGAGTGTGTTTACTGCGCGGTACGGACTGCGTCTTTGAATCAGTGCACTGACTTCACGTGTGCGTAAGAAGCGTTTGCCACTACCTAGAGGATTGTTTTCGACAAAAAATGGGGAGTTTAATACTGATTCAGATGCACTGTTGACGTGGTGTTCTATTTTAGCTGCTGTTTAACGGACATAACGACGGACAAGCCAGTCTTACTCTGTTACACAGTAATTCCATAGGCCTAACCGCCGTGACATTTTATCCATCCGTTCGTCCACGCAGCAGCTGTCGCACTCAGAGTGCCAAGTAACAGTTTCTTTTAGCAACGGGAAAATTTTGAATAAAAAACTTTTCATCGCCCTGAATAACTTTAAATAATTTCAGTTTTTTTCTTCCCAGTAACGTGGCCAAAGACGAGGGGCGGCGTAAAACAAGAAGACAGAAACTAATTACTTAAGATTTAATGCGGGGATAGCTGAATGGTGGCCGGACAGTCAGAATGGTGGCCGGACAGTCAGAATGTTGGCCGGACAGTCAGAATGTTGGCCGGACAGTCAGAATGTTGGCCGGACAGTCAGAATGTTGGCCGGACAGTCAGAATGTTGGCCGGACAGTCAGAATGTTGGCCGGACAGTCAGAATGTTGGCCGGACAGTCAGAATGTTGGCCGGACAGTCAGAATGTTGGCCGGACAGTCAGAATGTTGGCCGGACAGTCAGAATGTTGGCCGGACAGTCAGAATGTTGGCCGGACAG
This sequence comes from Reticulitermes speratus, assembly GCA_021186555.1. Classification (NCBI taxonomy): domain Eukaryota; kingdom Metazoa; phylum Arthropoda; class Insecta; order Blattodea; family Rhinotermitidae; genus Reticulitermes; species Reticulitermes speratus. The sequence continues at coordinate 42,026,804 of JAJKFL010000237.1, forward strand.
TCAGAATGTTTCAGACTTCGTAAACATTTTCTATCAAGTTGCTGCTTATTGTCATAACACAGATAGGGTTAGAAGTCTTGAAAACTTCTGTGGTTACAGGTATGGACTGACTAAATAACTGACTGACTGACTGACTGACTGACTAAATAACTGACTGACTGACTAAATAACATGACTGACTGACTAAATAACTGACTGACTGACTAAATAACTGACTGAATGACTAAATAACTGACTGACTGACTAAATAACTGACTGACTGACTAAATAACTGACTGACTGACTAAATAACTGACTGAATGACTAAATAACTGACTGACTGACTAAATAACTGACTGACTGACTAAATAACTGACTGACTGACTAAATAACTGACTGACTGACTAAATAACTGACTGACTGACTAAATAACTGACTGACTGACTAAATAACTGACTGACTGACTAAATAACTGACTGACTTACTAAATAACTGACTGACTTACTAAATAACTGACTGACTTACTAAATAACTGACTTGACTTACTAAATAACTGACTGACTGACTAAATAACTGACTGACTGACTAAAACTGACTGACTACTAAATAACTGACTGACTTACTAAATATAACTGACTGACTAAATAACTGACTGACTGACTAAATAACTGACTGACTGACTAAATAACTGACTGACTGACTAAATAACTGACTGACTGACTAAATAACTGACTGACTGACTAAATAACTGACTGATACTAAATAACTGACTGACTGACTAAATAACTGACTGACTGACTAAATAACTGACATATACTGACTAAATAACTGACTGACTGACTAAATAACTGACTGACTGATAAATATACTGAACTGACTGACTTACTAAATAACTGACTGACTAAATAACTGACTAGACTGCACTAAATAACTGACTGACTGACTAAATAACTGACTGACTGACTAAATAACTGACTGACTGACTAAATAACTGACTGACTGACTAAATAACTGACTGACTAATATGACTATAAATAACTGATCGACTAAATAACTGATGACTGACTAAATAACTGACTGACTGACTAAATAACTGACTGACTTACTAAATAACCTGACTAATACGTACTAAATAACTGACTGACTGACTAAATAACTAGACTGTGACTGACTAAATAATGATACTGACTAATACTGATACTAAATAACTGAGACTGACTAAATAAACTGACTGACTGACTAAATAACTGACTGACTGACTAAATAACTGACTGACTGACTAATAATGATATAATACTGACTGACTGACTAAATAACTGACTGACTGACTAATAATAACTGACTGACTGACTATAAATAACTCTGGATTTAAAAACTGATGACTGACTAAATAACTGACTGACTGACTAAATAACTGAGCTGACTGTACTAAATAACTGACTGACTTACTAAATAACTGACTGACTTACTAAATAACTGACTGACTTACTAAATAACTGACTGACTAAAATAACTGACTGACTTACTAATACTAATATAATAACTGACTGACTGACTAAATAACTGACTGACTTACTAAATAACTGACTGACTGACTAAATAACTGACTGATTCTGACTATATAATAACTGACTGACTGACTAAATAACTGACTGACTTACTAAATAACTGACTGACTTACTAAATAACTGACTGACTTACTAAATAACTGACTGACTTACTAAATAACTGACTGACTAAATAAACTGACTGACTGACTAAATAACTGACTGACTGACTAAATAACTGACTGACTTACTAAATAACTGACTGACTGACTAAATAACTGACTGACTTACTAAATAACTGACTGACTTACTAAATAACTGACTGACTAAATAACTGACTGACTGACTAAATAACTAACTGACTGACTGACTGACTAAATAACTGACTGACTGACTAAATAACTGACTGACTTACTAAATAACTGACTGACTTACTAAATAACTGACTGACTAAATAACTGACTGACTGACTAAATAACTAACTGACTGACTGACTAAATAACTGACTGACTGACTAAATAACTGACTGACTGACTAAATAACTGACTGACTTACTAAATAACTGACTGACTGACTAAATAACTGACTGACTTACTAAATAACTGACTGACTGACTAAATAACTGACTGACTTACTAAATAACTGACTGACTGACTAAATAACTGACTGACTGACTAAATAACTGACTGACTGAATAAATAACTGACTGACTGACTAAATAACTGACTGACTTACTAAATAACTGACTGACTTACTAAATAACTGACTGACTGACTAAATAACTGACTGACTTACTAAATAACTGACTGACTGACTAAATAACTGACTGACTGACTAAATAACTGACTGACTGACTAAATAACTGACTGACTGACTAAATAACTGACTGACTTACTAAATAACTGACTGACTAAATAACTGACTGACTTACTAAATAACTGACTGACTGACTAAATAACTGACTGACTGACTGACTGACTAAATAACTGACTGACAGACTAAATAACTGACTGACTGACTAAATAACTGACTGACTGACTAAATAACTGACTGACTGACTAAATAACTGACTGACTGACTAAATAACTGACTGACTGACTGACTAAATAACTGACTGACTGACTGACTAAATAACTGACTGACTGACTAAATAACTGACCGACTGACTAAATAACTGACTGACTGACTAAATAAGCAACTAACTACATGGAACAGAGTCGTTCATGAGAAGCTAATAGTTTCTCAGCTAGTCAAGAAGTTCCCCTCATTTTATGAAATCCGAAGTTTCATTACCGCATTCACAAGGGCCCACCGCTTGCCTCTATCCTGAGCCAGATCAATCCAGTCCCCACCTGTATCCTATTTATTGAAGGTCCTTTTGAATATTATCCTCCCATTTACTCTTAGATCTTCAAAGTGTCACTGTCCCTCAGGTTTCCCCACCAAAATTCTGCGTTCACCTCTACTCTCCCCGTACGTGCCACGTGCCCAACCAATCTACGAAATACAGACTGACAACAAATCCCTCGAAAATATGTTGTAGTTCAAATGCCTAACAAAGACAGTAACATAGTTGATATCACACAACAGCACAGTGGAACTCAGTTAGTGTCTAGACTCAGTTGGTTAGTGTCTAGACTCAGTTAGTTAGTGTCTAGACTCAGTTAGTTAGTGTCTAGACTCAGTTAGTTAGTGTCTAGACTCAGTTAGTTAGTGTCTAGACTCAGTTAGTTAGTGTCTAGACTCAGTTAGTGTCTAGACTCAGTTATTTAGTGTCTAGACTCAGTTAGTTAGTGTCTAGACTCAGTTAGTGTCTAGACTCAGTTAGTGTCTAGACTCAGTTAGTGTCTAGACTCAGTTAGTTAGTGTCTAGACTCAGTTAGTTAGTGTCTAGACTCAGTTAGTGTCTAGACTCAGTTAGTTAGTGTCTAGACTCAGTTAGTTAGTGTCTAGACTCAGTTAGTTAGTGTCTAGACTCAGTTAGTTAGTGTCTAGACTCAGTTAGTGTCTAGACTCAGTTAGTTAGTGTCTAGACTCAGTTAGTTAGTGTCTAGACTCAGTTAGTGTCTAGACTCAGTTAGTTAGTGTCTAGACTTAGTTAGTGTCTAGACTCAATTAGTTAGTGTCTAGACTCAGTTAGTTAGTGTCTAGACTCAATTAGTTAGTGTCTAGACTCAGTTAGTTAGTGTCTAGACTCAGTTAGTGTCTAGACTCAGTTAGTGTCTAGACTCAGTTAGTTAGTGTCTAGACTCAGTTAGTTAGTGTCTAGACTCAGTTAGTTAGTGTCTAGACTCAGTTAGTGTCTAGACTCAGTTAGTGTCTAGACTCAGTTAGTTAGTGTCTAGACTTAGTTAGTGTCTAGACTCAGTTAGTTAGTGTCTAGACTCAGTTAATGTCTAGACTCAGTTAGTTAGTGTCTAGACTCAGTTAGTTAGTGTCTAGACTCAGTTAGTGTCTAGACTCAGTTAGTTAGTGTCTAGACTTAGTTAGTGTCTAGACTCAATTAGTTAGTGTCTAGACTCAGTTAGTTAGTGTCTAGACTCAATTAGTTAGTGTCTAGACTCAGTTAGTTAGTGTCTAGACTCAGTTAGTGTCTAGACTCAGTTAGTTAGTGTCTAGACTCAGTTAGTTAGTGTCTACACTCAGTTAGTGTCTAGACTCAGTTAGTTAGTTAGTGTCTAGACTCAGTTAGTTAGTGTCTAGACATCTTTGGCACTTTATTACCATTTTACAAATCTTATGACCTGTATTGTGCAGGACGACATATAATTGCTGATTGCAGTCACAGTTTTAACTACTCATTGAGCCTCCTATCCAGTTGCTATTAGGGTCTTTTCCCCCTGGAGATAAAGCAGCTGGAGGAAGGGGAGATTGACCTGACACCATCTACTGCTAAAGTTAATGCTCGGATCTGTACCTCCACCGCCCCCCTGCATGCATTCATAATGTGCACAGTACAGACCTTTAACTCTACATAAAAGTTATGAGGCGTGGATTGGATTTATCTTGCTCAGGATACAGACCAATGGTAGGCTAGTTTGAACGAGGCAGATATCTTTATGGTTCCGTGTAGTATGGTGCGATGTTTTGAGCAGCTGAGCGACTGTCAGCTTGTGAAGAAAGGCTGTGCTGCATGGCGACGGTTCAGCATTTTGTAGTGCAGTATTTTATTTAGTGAAAGAGACGGCACAGAGGGCGCTGCTGCACTTACATATAGTGCAAGAGACGGCACAGAGGGCGCACTGCTGCACTTACATATAGTGCAACAGACGGCACAGAGGGCGCACTGCTGCACTTACATATAGTGCAACAGACGGCACAGAGGGCGCACTGCTGCACTTACATATAGTGCAACAGACGGCACAGAGGGCGCACTGCTGCACTTACGTATAGTGCAACAGACGGCACAGAGGGCGCACTGCTGCACTTACATATAGTGCAACAGACGGCACAGAGGGCGCACTGCTGCACTTACATATAGTGCAACAGACGGCACAGAGGGCGCACTGCTGCACTTACGTATAGTGCAACAGACGGCACAGAGGGCGCACTGCTGCACTTACATATAGTGCAACAGACGGCACAGAGGGCGCTGCTGCACTTTCATATAGTGCAAGAGACGGCACAGAGGGCGCTGCTGCACTTACATATAGTGCAAGAGACGGCACAGAGGGCGCACTGCTGCACTTACATATAGTGCAAGAGACGGCACAGAGGGCGCACTGCTGCACTTACATATAGTGCAACAGACGGCACAGAGGGCGCACTGCTGCACTTACATATAGTGCAACAGACGGCACAGAGGGCGCACTGCTGCACTTTCATATAGTGCAACAGACGGCACAGAGGGCGCTGCTGCACTTTCATATAGTGCAAGAGACGGCACAGAGGGCGCTGCTGCACTTACATATAGTGCAACAGACGGCACAGAGGGCGCACTGCTGCACTTACATATAGTGCAACAGACGGCACAGAGGGCGCACTGCTGCACTTACATATAGTGCAACAGACGGCACAGAGGGCGCACTGCTGCACTTACATATAGTGCAAGAGACGGCACAGAGGGCGCACTGCTGCACTTACATATAGTGCAACAGACGGCACAGAGGGCGCACTGCTGCACTTACATATAGTGCAACAGACGGCACAGAGGGCGCACTGCTGCACTTACATATAGTGCAACAGACGGCACAGAGGGCGCACTGCTGCACTTACATATAGTGCAAGAGACGGCACAGAGGGCGCACTGCTGCACTTACATATAGTGCAAGAGACGGCACAGAGGGCGCACTGCTGCACTTACATATAGTGCAACAGACGGCACAGAGGGCGCACTGCTGCACTTACATATAGTGCAAGAGACGGCACAGAGGGCGCACTGCTGCACTTACGTATAGTGCAAGAGACGGCACAGAGGGCGCACTGCTGCACTTTCATATAGTGCAACAGACGGCACAGAGGGCGCTGCTGCACTTTCATATAGTGCAAGAGACGGCACAGAGGGCGCTGCTGCACTTACATATAGTGCAACAGACGGCACAGAGGGCGCACTGCTGCACTTACATATAGTGCAACAGACGGCACAGAGGGCGCACTGCTGCACTTACATATAGTGCAAGAGACGGCACAGAGGGCGCACTGCTGCACTTACATATAGTGCAAGAGACGGCACAGAGGGCGCACTGCTGCACTTACATATAGTGCAAGAGACGGCACAGAGGGCGCACTGCTGCACTTACATATAGTGCAAGAGACGGCACAGAGGGCGCACTGCTGCACTTACATATAGTGCAACAGACGGCACAGAGGGCGCACTGCTGCACTTACATATAGTGCAAGAGACGGCACAGAGGGCGCACTGCTGCACTTTCATATAGTGCAACAGACGGCACAGAGGGCGCACTGCTGCACTTACATATAGTGCAAGAGACGGCACAGAGGGCGCACTGCTGCACTTACATATAGTGCAAGAGACGGCACAGAGGGCGCACTGCTGCACTTACATATAGTGCAACAGACGGCACAGAGGGCGCACTGCTGCACTTACATATAGTGCAAGAGACGGCACAGAGGGCGCACTGCTGCACTTTCATATAGTGCAAGAGACGGCACAGAGGGCGCTGCTGCACTTACATATAGTGCAACAGACGGCACAGAGGGCGCACTGCTGCACTTTCATATAGTGCAAGAGACGGCACAGAGGGCGCTGCTGCACTTACATATAGTGCAAGAGACGGCACAGAGGGCGCTGCTGCACTTACATATAGTGCAAGAGACGGCACAGAGGGCGCTGCTGCACTTTCATATAGTGCAAGAGACGGCACAGAGGGCGCTGCTGCACTTACATATAGTGCAACAGACGGCACAGAGGGCGCACTGCTGCACTTTCTTATAGTGCAACAGACGGCACAGAGGGCGCTGCTGCACTTACATATAGTGCAACAGACGGCACAGAGGGCGCACTGCTGCACTTTCATATAGTGCAAGAGACGGCACAGAGGGCGCTGCTGCACTTTCATATAGTGCAAGAGACGGCACAGAGGGCGCTGCTGCACTTTCATATAGTGCAAAAGACGGCACAGAGGGCGCTGCTGCACTTACATATAGTGCAACAGACGGCACAGAGGGCGCACTGCTGCACTTTCATATAGTGCAAGAGACGGCACAGAGGGCGCTGCTGCACTTACATATAGTGCAACAGACGGCACAGAGGGCGCACTGCTGCACTTTCATATAGTGCAAGAGACGGCACAGAGGGCGCTGCTGCACTTACATATAGTGCAAGAGACGGCACAGAGGGCGCTGCTGCACTTACATATAGTGCAAGAGACGGCACAGAGGGCGCTGCTGCACTTACATATAGTGCAACAGACGGCACAGAGGGCGCACTGCTGCACTTTCATATAGTGCAAGAGACGGCACAGAGGGCGCTGCTGCACTTACATATAGTGCAAGAGACGGCACAGAGGGCGCTGCTGCACTTACATATAGTGCAACAGACGGCACAGAGGGCGCACTGCTGCACTTTCATATAGTGCAAGAGACGGCACAGAGGGCGCTGCTGCACTTACATATAGTGCAACAGACGGCACAGAGGGCGCACTGCTGCACTTTCATATAGTGCAAGAGACGGCACAGAGGGCGCTGCTGCACTTACATATAGTGCAAGAGACGGCACAGAGGGCGCTGCTGCACTTTCATATAGTGCAAGAGACGGCACAGAGGGCGCTGCTGCACTTTCATATAGTGCAAGAGACGGCACAGAGGGCGCTGCTGCACTTTCATATAGTGCAAGAGACGGCACAGAGGGCGCTGCTGCACTTTCATATAGTGCAAGAGACGGCACAGAGGGCGCTGCTGCACTTACATATAGTGCAACAGACGGCACAGAGGGCGCTGCTGCACTTTCATATAGTGCAAGAGACGGCACAGAGGGCGCTGCTGCACTTTCATATAGTGCAAGAGACGGCACAGAGGGCGCTGCTGCACTTTCATATAGTGCAAGAGACGGCACAGAGGGCGCTGCTGCACTTACATATAGTGCAACAGACGGCACAGAGGGCGCACTGCTGCACTTTCATATAGTGCAACAGACGGCACAGAGGGCGCACTGCTGCACTTTCATATAGTGCAAGAGACGGCACAGAGGGCGCTGCTGCACTTACATATAGTGAAACAGACGGCACAGAGGGCGCTGCTGCACTTACATATAGTGCAAGAGACGGCACAGAGGGCGCTGCTGCACTTTCATATAGTGCAAGAGACGGCACAGAGGGCGCTGCTGCACTTACATATAGTGCAAGAGACGGCACAGAGGGCGCTGCTGCACTTTCATATAGTGAAACAGACGGCACAGAGGGCGCTGCTGCACTTACATATAGTGCAACAGACGGCACAGAGGGCGCACTGCTGCACTTACATATAGTGCAACAGACGGCACAGAGGGCGCACTGCTGCACTTACATATAGTGCAACAGACGGCACAGAGGGCGCTGCTGCACTTTCATATAGTGCAACAGACGGCACAGAGGGCGCTGCTGCACTTTCATTCCCCTCAACATTTCACTCTCTGCCCAAATCATTGCCGACATCCTTCCTCTTTCCCATTATAATTAGGCAAAGCATCTCACCCTCAGTTTCCAACTCCGCTCTGCTCTTTCTGTTACTTGGAAACTGTCGGCCAGAAGGTTTTTAATTTTGAAAAGAGACAGAAAGAAACGGCTTGAAAAATTATAATGAAACTTTCATGCTGAAGCTCCTTGTGATCGCGGAGGAAGCATCCTTTTAAAGCAGAGCGGAAACTGTGTTAACGATGTGCTGTAACATTTACAATTCGATATGTGGTACACACACTGACGGACTGTGTTTACTGCGCGGTACGGACTGACGGAGTGTGTTTACTGCGCGGTACGGACTGACAGAGTGTATTTACTGCGCGGTACGGACTGACGGAGTGTGTTTACTGCGCGGTACGGACTGACGGAGTGTGTTTACTGCGCGGTACGGACTGACGGAGTGTGTTTACTGCGCGGTACGGACTGACGGAGTGTGTTTACTGCGCGGTACGGACTGACGGAGTGTGTTTACTGCGCGGTACAGAATTAGGAGTGTGTTTACTGCGCGGTACGGACTGACGGAGTGTGTTTACTGCGCGGTACGGACTGACGGAGTGTGTTTACTGCGCGCGGTACGGGCTGACGGAGTGTGTTTACTGCGCGCTACGGACTGACGGAGTGTTTACTGCGCGCTACGGACTGACGGAGTGTGTTTACTGCGCGGTACAGACTGACGGAGTGTGTTTACTGTGCGGTACGGAGTGTGTCTACTGTGCGGTACGGACTGACGGAGTGTGTTTACTGCGCGCTACGGACTGACGGATTGTGTTTACTGCGCGGTACAGACTGACGGAGTGTGTTTACTGTGCGGTACGGAGTGTGTCTACTGTGCGGTACGGACTGACGGAGTGTGTTTACTGCGCGGTACAGACTGACGGAGTGTGTCTACTGTGCGGTACGGACTGACGGAGTGTGTTTACTGCGCGCTACGGACTGACGGATTGTGTTTACTGCGCGGTACAGACTGACGGAGTGTGTTTACTGTGCGGTACGGAGTGTGTCTACTGTGCGGTACGGACTGACGGAGTGTGTTTACTGCGCGGTACAGACTGACGGAGTGTGTCTACTGTGCGGTACGGACTGACGGAGTGTGTTTACTGCGCGGTACAGACTGACGGAGTGTGTTTACTGTGCGGTACAGACTGACGGAGTGTGTTTACTGTGCGGTACGGAGTGTGTCTACGGTGCGGTACGGACTGACGGATTGTGTTTACTGCGCGGTACAGACTGACGGAGTGTGTTTACTGCGCGGTACAGCTTGAAGGAGTATGTTTACTGCGCGGTACGGACTGACGGAGTGTGTCTACTGCGCGGTACGGACTGCTTTTTATATTATTCAGGTTAATCTCAGTATTTTTCCATACAGCATTAACAGTTTGCTTGATGTCACTGCCATGTAGATCAACACGCCGCAGTGTGTCGGTAAGTACTTACCGGTTGGCACGACAAAACATACAGAAGACTTTAATCTGCTGTTTTGTGTTTGTAATTGAGAAGCTTTGTGTTCTCTGTGCGGTAGGAACTGAATGTTTATGAACTTTATGCTATGAAGTATTGAGCCAATTTCAATGCTTAAATAAGCACAAAACGTATTACAATGTCCGCAGTAACGTAACTTACTTCTGCCTGCAAAATTACTTTTTGCTGGATTCACGTAATATGGCGGTAATAATGTAACATTGTGATGGATTCGTGCCAACGTTTGGACTAGTCTACGTGTAGGAGGGATGGAGACTGAAACTGGGAAATTGCTGTGCTGGCGTAATGGAGTAGTGACTTTCTTGAGAAGCTGACAGTTGCTCAGATAATCAATAAATTCACCGAATAGTATGAAACCCAAAGGTTTATTACCGTGTTCACACGAACCCGCCACTTGTTCCTGTCTTGAGCCAGATTAATCCAGTCCACACCTTCCTATCCCATTTCTCTAAAATCAATTTCAATAATATTTTTCCATCTTTTCCTAGATCTAGACTAAGTTTCACACCCATATAAAACAACAGCAAATTATAGTTGAGTTTATCTTAATGGCTGTGATTTTATATAACGTTATAATAGTCTAAACTAGTCATTTTTCATAGTTTATTGGAGCAGATGAGAGCAGCGATAAACTACAGCATCAGTCGATATTGCAGAGTCCACCTTTACCTCAAGAAATTCAGAGCGTACCTGTAGATAGCAGCACCGCTAAGTGCATATTGTTATTATGTCAAATGAAGTAACTCACAAAGCTGTGGCTGTCTTTACAGAATTATTCGTGTTGTTTATGTTAAGTACTTTCGACTAAGTTCTCAATTTTTAACAATTTTCATTTGGAATACTAATGGAAGTTCTGACAGTAACGATATAATGACATAGGCCGAAAGGTAATTCGTGTCTGTCTGCTACCTCTTGTAATGTAATGTAAATTGACTTTAACGAAAACAGTTGATGCAGCGTCACACGAGGCACTTGGAAGTAATTTCGTTTCACCGACTCCGAACCACTTGTACCAGAAGTTCAGTATAGAATTCATCATCAAATTAACATTGTGAAATTGCGATGGTCTTTTTTGTTTTAGGGGGTAAAGACGTCTCCCCCCCCCTGTCCTTCTCCCCCAGAGCGCGCAATAAGGATTCCAGCCCCTTTCTCCTCCAAGTACCATGAGATGAGCTCATGTCGAAATGAACTTTCCCCTACTTGCCTCAGACAAAACATTGAGAGCCAGTGAAAACGACTTCTAGAACGTACAAATTGAAAGCTTTTATACAGAAGATTCCCTTTAAAATGATTTAAAGTCAGGAATATAAACAGAGGGCTGTCAGCTGCGGACTGTCTGCATTAAGAGTGCCCCCCCCCCCCCCGACCCCCCTACACTCTGACACTCCACTTTAAGGACTTCTGTGTTGTCACGGTCTGCTTGTTTCAAATGGAAAATGTAGATTTTAGAAGAAGACGAGCTAACAGCGTTACGAGCGGCTGGTAATTTAACACGAAACGTAGAAACACGCAAGCAGAAAGTCTCCTGTCTTTAGCCGGAGCTTGACGTTATAACAGTGCAAGTCTTTGGGTTTGTGTTTTCTTACGCGGACCTCACAGGAGAAACCCATATACTGTGCAGTGCCAGTATTTGGATTTTTCTTAGGCGGACCTCACAGAGAACACCCATATACTGTGCAGTGCCAGTATTTGGATTTGTTTTCTTACGCGGACCTCACAGAGAACACCCATATACTGTGCAGTGCCAGTATTTGGATTTTTCTTAGGCGGACCTCACAGAGAACACCCATATACTGTGCAGTGCCAGTATTTGGATTTGTTTTCTTACGCGGACCTCACAGGAGAACACCCATATACTGTGCAGTGCCAGTATTTGGATTTGTTTTCTTACGCGGACCTCACAGGAGAACACCCATATACTGTGCAGTGCCAGTATTTGGATTTGTTTTCTTACGCGGACCTCACAGAGAACACCCATATACTGTGCAGTGCCAGTATTTGGATTTTTCTTAGGCGGACCTCACAGAGAACACCCATATACTGTGCAGTGCCAGTATTTGGATTTGTTTTCTTACGCGGACCTCACAGGAGAACACCCATATACTGTGCAGTGCCAGTATTTGGATTTGTTTTCTTACGCGGACCTCACAGGAGAACACCCATATACTGTGCAGTGCCAGTATTTGGATTTGTTTTCTTACGCGGACCTCACAGGAGAACACCCATATACTGTGCAGTGCCAGTATTTGGATTTGTTTTCTTACGCGGACCTCACAGGAGAACACCCATATACTGTGCAGTGCCAGTATTTGGGTTTGTGTTATCTTACGCGGACCTCACAGGAGAACACCCATATACTGTGCAGTGCCAGTATTTGGATTTGTTTTCTTACGCGGACCTCACAGGAGAACACCCATATACTGTGCAGTGCCAGTATTTGGATTTGTTTTCTTACGCGGACCTCACAGGAGAACACCCATATACTGTGCAGTGCCAGTATTTGGATTTGTTTTCTTACGCGGACCTCACAGGAGAACACCCATATACTGTGCAGTACAAGTCTTTGGGTTTGTGTTTTCTTACGCGGACCTCACAGGAGAACACCCATATACTGTGCAGTGCCAGTATTTGGATTTGTTTTCTTACGCGGACCTCACAGGAGAACACCCATATACTGTGCAGTGCCAGTATTTGGATTTGTTTTCTTACGCGGACCTCACAGGAGAACACCCATATACTGTGCAGTGCCAGTATTTGGATTTGTTTTCTTACGCGGACCTCACAGAGAACACCCATATACTGTGCAGTACAAGTCTTTGGGTTTGTGTTTTCTTACGCGGACCTCACAGGAGAACACCCATATACTGTGCAGTGCCAGTATTTGGATTTGTTTTCTTACGCGGACCTCACAGGAGAACACCCATATACTGTGCAGTGCCAGTATTTGGATTTGTTTTCTTACGCGGACCTCACAGGAGAACACCCATATACTGTGCAGTGCCAGTATTTGGATTTGTTTTCTTACGCGGACCTCACAGGAGAACACCCATATACTGTGCAGTGCCAGTATTTGGATTTGTTTTCTTACGCGGACCTCACAGAGAACACCCATATACTGTGCAGTACAAGTCTTTGGGTTTGTGTTTTCTTACGCGGACCTCACAGGAGAACACCCATATACTGTGCAGTGCCAGTATTTGGATTTGTTTTCTTACGCGGACCTCACAGGAGAACACCCATATACTGTGCAGTGCCAGTATTTGGATTTGTTTTCTTACGCGGACCTCACAGGAGAACACCCATATACTGTGCAGTGCCAGTATTTGGATTTGTTTTCTTACGCGGACCTCACAGAGAACACCCATATACTGTGCAGTACAAGTCTTTGGGTTTGTGTTTTCTTACGCGGACCTCACAGGAGAACACCCATATACTGTGCAGTGCCAGTATTTGGATTTGTTTTCTTACGCGGACCTCACAGGAGAACACCCATATACTGTGCAGTGCCAGTATTTGGATTTGTTTTCTTACGCGGACCTCACAGAGAACACCCATATACTGTGCAGTACAAGTCTTTGGGTTTGTGTTTTCTTACGCGGACCTCACAGGAGAACACCCATATACTGTGCAGTGCCAGTATTTGGATTTGTTTTCTTACGCGGACCTCACAGGAGAACACCCATATACTGTGCAGTGCCAGTATTTGGATTTGTTTTCTTACGCGGACCTCACAGGAGAACACCCATATACTGTGCAGTGCCAGTATTTGGATTTGTTTTCTTACGCGGACCTCACAGAGAACACCCATATACTGTGCAGTGCCAGTATTTGGATTTGTTTTCTTACGCGGACCTCACAGAGAACACCCATATACTGTGCAGTACAAGTCTTTGGGTTTGTGTTTTCTTACGCGGACCTCACAGGAGAACACCCATATACTGTGCAGTACAAGTCTTTGGGTTTGTGTTTTCTTACGCGGACCTCACAGAGAACACCCATATACTGTGCAGTGCCAGTATTTGGATTTGTTTTCTTACGCGGACCTCACAGGAGAACACCCATATACTGTGCAGTGCCAGTATTTGGATTTGTTTTCTTACGCGGACCTCACAGGAGAACACCCATATACTGTGCAGTGCCAGTATTTGGATTTGTTTTCTTACGCGGACCTCACAGGAGAACACCCATATACTGTGCAGTGCCAGTATTTGGATTTGTTTTCTTACGCGGACCTCACAGAGAGCACTCACAACGACATTATGAAACATACTTCTTACTGTTACCAATAAGTACTTTGACCACACCTGGTACCGAGTACAGTTATTTTGTGCCATTTGAAAACCTCTTTCCATTTCTTTCTTTTTTCTAGAAATGAGAAAGGAATAGACTTATCAAACCACTACGCTGTCTGTGTGTTCACTTTGTGTTGTTACTGTGACAATCATAACTTAACTGGTCTTGAAAACTTAACTTGTTTTTAAATTTGTATTTGTTATTAAAGTCTTTGCATGTGAAATTTTAGGATTAGCACTGTAAAGCATTTTTTTTATATTCTGCTGGAATTACTACATTATTATGATTTTCTTTTAACTTTCTGTGTGCAAAATTGTGTTTGTTTTGTGATTTTTTAAAACACATGGCCGTGACTAACGTTTATCTTTGGGGGTTTTGGCAATACCAGGAAAAGTAGCAGAAGGTTTAAAGGTGTTTGAGTATCCGAACAGCAGTGTAGGTATAAGTATTGGGGTAGTCCGAACAGCAGTGTAGGTATAAGTAGTTGGGTAGTCCGAACAGCATGTAGGTAAATAGTTGGGTAGTCCGAACAGCAGTATAGGTATAAGTAGTTGGGGTAGTCCGAACAGCAGTGTAGGTATAAGTAGTTGGGGTAGTCCGAACAGCAGTGTAGGTATAAGTAGTTTGGGGTAGTCCGAACAGCAGTGTAGGTATAAGTAGTTGGGGTAGTCCGAACAGCAGTGTAGGTATAAGTAGTTTGGGGTAGTCCGAACAGCAGTGTAGGTATAAGTAGTTGGGGTAGTCCGAACAGCAGTGTAGGTATAAGTAGTTGGGGTAGTCCGAACAGCAGTGTAGGTATAAGTAGTTGGGGTAGTCCGAACAGCAGTGTAGGTATAAGTAGTTGGGGTAGTCCGAACAGCAGTGTAGGTATAAGTAGTTGGGGTAGTCCGAACAGCAGTGTAGGTATAAGTAGTTGGTTTAATTGTATGACTGGTTAAGCATGTAGACGGTGAAATTCAGTGTTAGAAAACCGTTGACTTTTTAAATCGTTCATTTCTTATCAAAATTACGCGAAAAATACAAATGTACTGTGTGGGAAAATTGCAAAGTACCTTAAAGTTACAGCAGGTGGTAAGTATATTACCACTATGCTTTGGTGGTACATATAGTAAACACTGGGCTGTAAAGGGGTAGTAGTTTGCCCTTCTGTCAGAACACTGTGAGAGGTAATTACAGGATTGAGAATATTGACTATAATTGTATCTTTAGCAGGTGATCAAATGCAGGAAGTATTAGCACCTTCAGGGACTTCAGAAATGTGTGTAACATTTTAGTCCAAATATCTTATAGTAGGCGCACTTGGGAGACACATGCCGGTATGGGGTTTGAATCCAGGAACTTCCGATTACGAAGTGGCAGTGCGAAGCTCGGTAATGCTCTTTTGTGTATAACACCATTGCTGTGAGTCACACCCTGGTTGCCACGTTTATTGTGTTGCCACGTTTATGGTGTTGCCACGTTTATGGTGTTGCCATGTTTATGGTGTTGCCATGTTTATGGTGTTGCCACGACTATGGTGTTGCCATGTTTATGGTGTTGCCATGTTTATGGTGTTGCCATGTTTATGGTGTTGCCATGTTTATGGTGTTGCCGTGTTTATGGTGTTGCCACGTTTATGGCTTTGCCACGTTTATGGTGTTGCCACGTTTATGGTGTTGCCATGTTTATGGTGTTGCCATGTTTATGGTGTTGCCATGTTTATGGTGTTGCCACGACTATGGTGTTGCCACGTTTATGGTGTTGCCACGTTTATGGTGTTGCCATGTTTATGGTGTTGCCATGTTTATGGTGTTGCCACGACTATGGTGTTGCCATGTTTATTGTGTTGCCATGTTTATGGTGTTGCCATGTTTATGGTGTTGCCGTGTTTATGGTGTTGCCATGTTTATGGTGTTGCCACGTTTATGGCGTTGCCATGTTTATGGTGTTGTCACATTTATGGTGTTGCCAATTTTTATGGTGTTGCCATGTTTATGGTGTTGCCATGTTTATGATGTTGCCATGTTTATGGTGTTGCCATGTTTATGATGTTGCCACGTTTATGGTGTTGCCACGTTTATGGTGTTGCCATGTCCTCTGTGAGGTACGGACTGATGCCAAAGACACAGTTGAGCAACGACTGTGCTAATCTTCGGGATTTCCGCTGCCGTGTATCTGAGGTTCTTGACGCCTCGTCACCGACGTTTCGGGACTAAATTGTATACAAACGCCGAGAACCGATTATCAAATGACGGGACGTCATTATTTAAAAAAAAACGGGGAAATCAAAAGCTTTACTGTCTATAAAGTACAAGCTGAGGCTGAAGCAACAGTTGAGCACCGAGCATGTAATACAACATAGCACAAACAGATGTCAGCACTGCGGTGGATTAAATTAGTGCTTGGTTTGCTCCAAGAATGATGATGATGATGATGATAATAATGATGATAAGCTTTAGGCATGTACTTGCACAGAACGTTAATCCTGAAATAT
Organism: Reticulitermes speratus; assembly: GCA_021186555.1. Classification (NCBI taxonomy): domain Eukaryota; kingdom Metazoa; phylum Arthropoda; class Insecta; order Blattodea; family Rhinotermitidae; genus Reticulitermes; species Reticulitermes speratus. Next base: position 42,043,690 of record JAJKFL010000237.1, read on the forward strand.
ACAAAGTGTTCAGAATGTTCAACATAAGCAAATTCTAGAAGCACTCTTAAACACATTCTTAAGCCATTTTAAATTTTTTGGCATCATTCGTCACAGAAGATTCACAGAACATTGCTGAAAGCGACTATCAGTTTTTTATGTCTGTTCATCCGTCTGTCCGTCCGCATTGCTCACACTGGATGAATTCTCTTTTTTTTTTTTTTTTTTTTTTGTAAATTTTATGTTTGGGATTTTTTTAATGAAATAAGTGTTAACGTCAACCAGATTCAAGTTTGGTTGAAACTTTTACAAAATTAACAAACACTTTGCACGAATATGGACGCGCATCTGTGTTAATACCTCGCAATACCTCGCAATATCTCGCCGTTTGCGAGATAAGCACAGGAAGTACGTCAGGGCCAGAGAGGTCGAAGAAACAGTTGACAACTTAAACGTAATATGGCACCACATAGATGCCAGGTAATCAGGGCAAAAATCCAACCCCCCCCCCCACCCTCAGGAACACGTGACACACACACCTTTCCAATCTTATTGTCTATAAATTTCAGCACACGTGCGAACACTTCAGCTGAACTGAGATGAGGCAGTGCGTGTGATAAATTGGCGTGGTAAAGGCGGTCGGGGAGGCAATCCCCGTGAAAGATGAGGCCCAAGGGAGGGAGTGCCTCCAGTACTGCTGTCAACCCTGCTGATATCCTGAGGGTGTGTCGCTAAGGGGTGGCGTATGGCTTTGCCTAACCGTGTCCTGTGTTAATGAAATCAATTCTATCGCTACCCTCGTTCTGCGAACCGCAAAGTGTCTCTGTGCTGTGTTACGTCCGGCTGGGGTCGCTACAGCAATGAACTGCGTGCGGTTTGTAGAACAGCATTAATGTAGGGGGTGGGGTGGGGCGTCGTAGTTATCTGGCCTTGCGTTGTCCTGTTTCAGCTTTAGACTTGGATGTCATATGTTATTGCAGTCTGTGCACATTCTCGTTGTTTTGTAGTTTTAATGTGAACAGAATTGTCGTTAGAAGTCAAATTGGGCAGGCAGAAACTAAACGTTCCTTATTTGGAAGGAAAATATAGTGACAATGAGGATTCGAATCATCCAAAATCTTACCTCAATATTTACTGCTGGTTGTAACACCCGTGGCTGCAGTACATATTGGTAATATTATGGAGTAAATTTCATTGTATATTGTTGTGTTGCGTGACATGTCATTAGGAAGTAGAAAAGCTGCCTTTTTTTTTTAAATTTCCAGCAAATTATTGTCCAATGCGCAGGATACAGTCCTGTAGGTAAAGGTAAAGGTCACCCTAGAACAGGCCATGAAGGCCCAGAGGGGGAGTAGAGGTATAGCTCTACTCTTTCTTTAACCCTGGCACTAGATGAGGGTGGGTGGTCAACTCCACGCCCCGGCCGCTTTACCCCCGGGAATGAGACCCGGTACCCATTGTACAGGAGGCTGGGTAGGCCCCAGGGCCGGTCTGGACGGGTGCTGAAAATCTCGCCCGCACCGGGATTCGATTCCCGGACCGTCCAGCTCGTAGCGAGTCCCTATATTGACTGAGCTATCGCGGCCCACACGGTCCTGTAGACGAGCGCTTTAGGCGATTCCGCGTTGAACAAATTTAGTGCTTTATGGGATATTTGGGAATACGGGAACGCGGCCTCGGGAAAGTCAATAGACGATACAAACAGAAATTTACGGTAGATATATTTATGTCAGAACATGGTGTTTGGGGATAGGAAAGGGGGGGGTTGTATGCGCGAGATGAAGAAATCGCGTGATGAAAGTGGAGCGTAGCACGTACAGTGCCACAGCGCGGCACGTAACGAGTGCGACGAACAGCAACTGGTCATACAAATATTTGGACAAAGGCAAAACCGTCTTTAACCTGTGAAAGTAGAGCTGGTCTACACATGCTACAATGGCGCACCGCCTGCAGTCGAATTTTCCACATTCCGAAAATTGTTTTACGGTTATTTCCAAGCGTTTATCTGAATCCGAATTGGCGGATGTTTGTCTGTGCTGTACTGACTGTTCTGTGATCTGTTTGTAATGCTGACTGTCTGTGCTGTACTGACTGTTCTGTGATCTGTTTGTAATGCTGACTGTCTGTGCTGTACTGACTGTTGTGTGATCTGTTTGTAATGCTGACTGTCTGTGCTGTACTGACTGTTCTGTGATCTGTTTGTAATGCTGACTGTCTGTGCTGTACTGACTGTTCTGTGATCTGTTTGTAATGCTGACTGTCTGTGCTGTACTGACTGTTCTGTGATCTGTTTGTAATGCTGACTGTCTGTGCTGTACTGACTGTTCTGTGATCTGTTTGTAATGCTGACTGTCTGTGCTGTACTGACTGTTGTGTGATCTGTTTGTAATGCTGACTGTCTGTGCTGTACTGACTGTTCTGTGATCTGTTTGTAATGCTGACTGTCTGTGCTGTACTGACTGTTCTGTGATCTGTTTGTAATGCTGACTGTCTGTGCTGTACTGACTGTTCTGTGATCTGTTTGTAATGCTGACTGTCTGTGCTGTACTGACTGTTCTGTGATCTGTTTGTAATGCTGACTGTCTGTGCTGTACTGACTGTTCTGTGATCTGTTTGTAATGCTGACTGTCTGTGCTGTACTGACTGTTGTGTGATCTGTTTGTAATGCTGACTGTCTGTGCTGTACTGACTGTTCTGTGATCTGTTTGTAATGCTGACTGTCTGTGCTGTACTGACTGTTCTGTGATCTGTTTGTAATGCTGACTGTCTGTGCTGTACTGACTGTTGTGTGATCTGTTTGTAATGCTGACTGTCTGTGCTGTACTGACTGTTCTGTGATCTGTTTGTAATGCTGACTGTCTGTGCTGTACTGACTGTTGTGTGATCTGTTTGTAATGCTGACTGTCTGTGCTGTACTGACTGTTCTGTGATCTGTTTGTAATGCTGACTGTCTGTGCTGTACTGACTGTTCTGTGATCTGTTTGTAATGCTGACTGTCTGTGCTGTACTGACTGTTCTGTGATCTGTTTGTAATGCTGACTGTCTGTGCTGTACTGACTGTTCTGTGATCTGTTTGTAATGCTGACTGTCTGTGCTGTACTGACTGTTGTGTGATCTGTTTGTAATGCTGACTGTCTGTGCTGTACTGACTGTTCTGTGATCTGTTTGTAATGCTGACTGTCTGTGCTGTACTGACTGTTCTGTGATCTGTTTGTAATGCTGACTGTCTGTGCTGTACTGACTGTTCTGTGATCTGTTTGTAATGCTGACTGTCTGTGCTGTACTGACTGTTCTGTGATCTGTTTGTAATGCTGACTGTCTGTGCTGTACTGACTGTTGTGTGATCTGTTTGTAATGCTGACTGTCTGTGCTGTACTGACTGTTCTGTGATCTGTTTGTAATGCTGACTGTCTGTGCTGTACTGACTGTTCTGTGATCTGTTTGTAATGCTGACTGTCTGTGCTGTACTGACTGTTCTGTGATCTGTTTGTAATGCTGACTGTCTGTGCTGTACTGACTGTTCTGTGATCTGTTTGTAATGCTGACTGTCTGTGCTGTACTGACTGTTGTGTGATCTGTTTGTAATGCTGACTGTCTGTGCTGTACTGACTGTTCTGTGATCTGTTTGTAATGCTGACTGTCTGTGCTGTACTGACTGTTCTGTGATCTGTTTGTAATGCTGACTGTCTGTGCTGTACTGACTGTTTGTGATCTGTTTGTAATGCTGACTGTGCTGTGCTTTGGTACTGACTGTTCTGTGATCTGTTTGTAATGCTGACTGTCTGTGCTGTACTGACTGTTTGTGATCTGTTGTAATGCTGACTGTGTGCTGTACTGACTGTTCTGTGATCTGTTTGTAATGCTGACTGTCTGTGCTGTACTGACTGTTCTGTGATCTGTTTGTAATGCTGACTGTCTGTGCTGTACTGACTGTTCTGTGATCTGTTTGTAATGCTGACTGTCTGTGCTGTACTGACTGTTGTGTGATCGTTTGTAATGCTGACTGTCTGTGCTGTACTGACTGTTCTGTGATCTGTTTGTAATGCTGACTGTCTGTGCTGTACTGACTGTTGTTGTATCTGATTTGTTAATGTCTGACTGTCTGTGCTGTACTGACTGTTCTGTGATCTGTTTGTAATGCTGACTGTCTGTGCTGTACTGACTGTTCTGTGATCTGTTTGTAATGCTGACTGTCTGTGCTGTACTGACTGTTGTGTGATCTGTTTGTAATGCTGACTGTCTGTGCTGTACTGACTGTTTGTGATCTGTTTGTAATGCTGACTGTCTGTGCTGTACTGACTGTTCTGTGATCTGTTTGTAATGCTGACTGTCTGTGCTGTACTGACTGTTCTGTGATCTGTTTGTAATGCTGACTGTCTGTGCTGTACTGACTGTTCTGTGATCTGTTTGTAATGCTGACTGTCTGTGCTGTACTGACTGTTCTGTGATCTGTTTGTAATGCTGACTGCTGTGCTGTACTGACTGTTTGTGATCTGTTTGTAATGCTGACTGTCTGTGCTGTACTGACTGTTCTGTGATCTGTTTGTAATGCTGACTGTCTGTGCTGTACTGACTGTTCTGTGATCTGTTTGTAATGCTGACTGTCTGTGCTGTACTGACTGTTCTGTGATCTGTTTGTAATGCTGACTGTCTGTGCTGTACTGACTGTTCTGTGATCTGTTTGTAATGCTGACTGTCTGTGCTGTACTGACTGTTTGTGATCTGTTTGTAATGCTGACTGTCTGTGCTGTACTGACTGTTCTGTGATCTGTTTGTAATGCTGACTGTCTGTGCTGTACTGACTGTTCTGTGATCTGTTTGTAATGCTGACTGTCTGTGCTGTACTGACTGTTCTGTGATCTGTTTGTAATGCTGACTGTCTGTGCTGTACTGACTGTTCTGTGATCTGTTTGTAATGCTGACTGTCTGTGCTGTACTGACTGTTCTGTGATCTGTTTGTAAATGCGACTGCTGTGCTGTACTGACTGTCTTGTGATCTGATTTTGTAATTGCTGACTGTCTGTGCTGTACTGACTGTTGTGTGATCTGTTTGTAATGCTGACTGTCTGTGCTGTACTGACTGTTGTGTGATCTGTTTGTAATGCTGACTGTCTGTGCTGTACTGACTGTTCTGTGATCTGTTTTGTAATGCTGACTGTCTGTGCTGTACTGACTGTTCTGTGATCTGTTTGTAATGCTGACTGTCTGTGCTGTACTGACTGTTCTGTGATCTGTTTGTAATGCTGACTGTCTGTGCTGTACTGACTGTTGTGTGATCTGTTTGTAATGCTGACTGTCTGTGCTGTACTGACTGTTGTGTGATCTGTTTGTAATGCTGACTGTCTGTGCTGTACTGACTGTTGTGTGATCTGTTTGTAATGCTGACTGTCTGTGCTGTACTGACTGTTGTGTGATCTGTTTGTAATGCTGACTGTCTGTGCTGTACTGACTGTTGTGTGATCTGTTTGTAATGCTGACTGTCTGTGCTGTACTGACTGTTGTGTGATCTGTTTGTAATGCTGACTGTCTGTGCTGTACTGACTGTTCTGTGATCTGTTTGTAATGCTGACTGTCTGTGCTGTACTGACTGTTGTGTGATCTGTTTGTAATGCTGAATGTCTGTGCTGTACTGACTGTTCTGTGATCTGTTTGTAATGCTGACTGTCTGTGCTGTACTGACTGTTGTGTGATCTGTTTGTAATGCTGACTGTCTGTGCTGTACTGACTGTTCTGTGATCTGTTTGTAATGCTGACTGTCTGTGCTGTACTGACTGTTGTGTGATCTGTTTGTAATGCTGACTGTCTGTGCTGTACTGACTGTTCTGTGATCTGTTTGTAATGCTGACTGTCTGTGCTGTACTGACTGTTTTGTGATCTGTTTGTAATGCTGACTGTCTGTGCTGTACTGACTGTTCTGTGATCTGTTTGTAATGCTGACTCTCTGTGCTGTACTGACTGTTGTGTGATCTGTTTGTAATGCTCACTCTCTGTGCTGTACTGACTGTTCTGTGATCTGTTTGTAATGCTGACTGTCTGTGCTGTACTGACTGTTCTGTGATCTGTTTGTATGTAACCACCTGCTCTTCGCCGTGGGTTTTCTTAGAGTACTAAAATCGTGTATTATCACAATATAATCCGTGTATATTCCCTGACCAATGTCACTATATTTACCGCCGTCACGCCGCATACCGATAGCTTTATGAATTAAAGTTTTGCCTAACGGCAAACCAGGGGTGGCCATAATCTGCTTCCTGATACAAACACTGGAGCCTATAAACTTTCTTGGTATTCTCTTTCGCAGTTCTGAAAGATATCTGCCCTACTTTTTTGTCAAATTTAAAATAAATGTAATGCTTAAGGGTTCTCACGGCTTTTACTATAAAATCTTCTGTCTTCCGGAAAGTGACGACTGAGAGTGGTATAGAAACTTACCGACGTTTCGAAGGAACCTGATGCCTCTGTCCTCAATGCAGAACTCTTAACCCCTTTCCATACTGCGCTTTGTACAAAGATGTTTCGTCTGTATCTCTTCATTATAACTCAGTGATGTTTCCTTCAGCATCTAAGACCATTCATTCTGTAATTTCAAAATAATTTTGTTTGCCTGCAAGTTTCTTCTCAATGACGCTGTTAAATAATAAACATGTTTTTGGTACCGCAATCTTCACTTGAGGGCACAGCAGATATTTCTGTTAAAGCGTCTGTCTCTTGAACTGTCAGTATACCTTCTGAGTCTTATTATATCATAGAAGGCTTATGTCAAGAACAGGAGAGAACTTAGCCTCTGAACGATATAGCTCGGCTTTGTTGTTTAAGCTGTTGAATACATTTAATCGATAATTGAAGAATGAAATGTTATGTGGGATATAAATGACTGTATAAAATTTTACTTTAGCAGTTTACAGAGGTGTACAGGCAATGAGATAGGTCACTTTGAACTTGATCATGTGTGTGTCCCATCTAACTGTTACAGTGACAGTTGTTATAATGACGTTTAGTCGTAGTTTCTTCACCGTTGAAGTCAGGTGATCGTGGTGTCTTGTGAAACATAAAATTTGACATTAATACACATTTATATTCCGTATAAACATTAACTAATGGTACATAATAAATTCTTTGAAAAGGTGGAACATTTCAAATATTATGAAAAAAACCCTAACGTATCGAAATTCCATTCAGGAAGAAATTAATAGCAGATTGAAGTCACGTGATGCTTGTTATCATTCGGTGCAGCATCTTGTGTCTTACAGTTTGCTGTACAAAGATACAAACATTAAGATATACAGAACTGTAATTGTGTTGTTGTTTTGTGTGGGTGTGGAACTTGGTCTGTCACACTGAGGGAGGAACATAGGCTGAGGGTGTTCGAGAATAGGGTGCTGAGGGGGATATTTGGGGCTAAGAGGGACGGGGTAACGGGGGAGTGGAGAAGACTACATAACGAGGAGCTTTATGATCTGTACTGATCACCAAATATTATTCGGGGTGATCAAATGAAGAAGAATGAGGTGGGCGGGGCATGTAGCACGTATGGGGGAGGAGAGAGGTGCATACAGGATTTTGGTGGGGAGACCTGAGGGAAGGAGACCACTTGGAAGACCCAGGCGTAGATGGGAGGATAATATTAAAATGGATCTTCAAAGAGTGGGATGGGGGGGCATGGACTGGATTGATGTGGCTCAGGATAGGGACAGGTGGCGGGCTGTTGTGAGTGCGGTAATGAACCTTCGGGTTACATAAAACGCGGGGAATTTCTGACTAGCTGACGACCTGTTAGCTTGTCAAGAAGGACTGTGCTACATGGAGTTAGTTAGTTAGTTAGTTAGTTATGAACATTAACAGCCGATCGCAGTGGCCGCGCCGTCTAAGGCGTTTGTCTGCGGCTGCTCGCTTGCTGGGATAGCGGGTTCGAATCCCGCTGGGGACATCGATGTCTCTCTCTTATATATATTGTGTGTTGTCAGGTAGAGGTCTCTGCGTCGGGTTGGTCACTCGTCCAGAGGAGTGTCTGAGTGTGATCGTGAAGCCTGAGGAGGCCCTGGCCCTCAAGGGGCTGTTGCCCCATGGGGAAAAAAGAAGCGTTAACATTTTTAATTACTGTGTATTGTAAGGCATAATTACGGTCTGACCACGCAGCAGGCGTAATTGTCTGCAACTATTGACGTCTATTGCTACAGCACAATGTGATATTTATAGCACGCTGTTCTTGCTGGCACACCATTCACAACATTTCACTGGGCAGTCGGCTTCTATTTCTGTGCCCTATTGATTTTCCATCTGTCAGGGAAAATTCTAAAAGTGACTGCTGTCTCTGTTTGCGGTCAGCGATACTCGACCTCGGTGCTCTTAATATTTAATGAACTTCCTTTCATATTTTCTTTGTAGCAGTATCGATAAATCGATAATTGAGTTGTTTATGGTTTGGATGGGTTGTTACATCCGAACTGAAATTACACTGCCACGTGGCTAGCCCTTTAAACCACAGTGGTTAATATGTGTACCACCTGGTTTTAATTCAAGGTTTTACGCTGAGAATATGGGAGATTGGTGGGTTTTCGTGGACAGGCAATGAAACTTCGGGTTCAATAAAATGCAGGGAATTTGTTAACTAGCCGAGGACGTAAGCTTCTCAAGGACGTGTTTGTGCAGTTCACATAGCTGTGATTTATTTAAAATCTTCTCCAATAGCATAGATCATAGCTCTCGGTGATAAGAGAATAATGGATTGAAATTACACTGACAGAAGCGGTAATAAGGGATTGAAATTACACTGACAGAAGCGGTAATAAGGGATTGAAATTACACTGACAGAGCGGTAATAATGGATTGAAATGACACTGGCAGAAGCAGTAATAATGGATTGAAATGACACTGGCAGAAGCAATAATAATGGATTGAAATTACACTGACAGAAGCGGTAATAAGGGATTGAAATTACACTGACAGAGCGGTAATAATGGATTGAAATGACACTGACAGAAGCGGTAATAATGGATTGAAATGACACTGACAGAAGCGGTAATAATGGATTGAAATGACACTGACAGAAGCGGTAATAATGGATTGAAATGACACTGACAGAAGCGGTAATAAGGGATTGAAATGACACTGACAGAAGCGGAAAATAATGGATTGAAATGACACTGACAGAAGCGGTAATAATGGATTGAAATGACACTGACAGAAGCGGTAATAATGGATTGAAATGACACTGACAGAATCGGTAATAGCCTGTTTCGTATAATGCCGTGCAATTCCTCGTTTTACTGAGGAAAACCTCGACAACTGATGTCTCCAGCGTTACTTCAGATTCACTTGCATAAAACCACCTCATTCTAATATCTGTCTCTGTATTAGTAAACCCGAAGCAGACGCTTGGAATCACGTGAGACGACGTTTTATTGACAGGCTTCGCGTCACGTGTTTCGGTTGTCGCAGGAAGTGACAATTTGCTGACTGTTCTCACAACCGAGCGCGACTCTCTGGTCCTAGATTGAGTCAATTGTAACCGGAGTGAAAGATCGGTCATGTCATCTGAGTCAGTCAGAGTTTCCAGAAGACTGACTGCAGTCCGACCGAAATTTTATTGGGGGAAGAATGTAGCGCTGTTGTCAGTTCTCATGGCAGTGATTGGCTACCGGCCAGTTCCCAGTCTGATCCCTCTGACATGGATACACATCACGCGGCTGTTTAGTGATGCTGTATTGTCTGCAGTGCTGACAGTCTAGCTGTGGAGCACAGGTACCCAACAGGTACCCAAAGGTACCCAACATATACCCAACAGGTACCCAGTAGGTACCAACAGGTACCCAGTAGGTACCCAACAGGTACCCAACATATACCCAACAGGTACCAGTAGGTACCCAACAGGTACCCAACATATACCCAACAGGTACCCAGTAGGTACCCAACAGGTACCCAACAGGTACCAACACCTTGTACGCTATAAGACCATAAGTATCATTCTCCCCGCCCTGAGAACCCCAACCTCCTTCAGCGGGGTCTGTTTTTTGCTTTAGTTACATTTACTGTCACCGCTCTTACCTGCATCTCCTGTCTATTGTTTATATTATTGCTATTTTTAATGATTTACCTTATTTAGTTTTGGTTTATATATTTTGTGTTCGATTCCCGATAGTGTCATTACAATGTTTCCTTGACATAATCGTTTCGGTCGCACTATGGCCCTGGGGTCGACTCAGCCCCTAACAGAAATGAGTACCAGGAATATTTCCTGGGGGGTAAAGGCGGCCGGTGCGTAGGGCTGACAACCTTACCACCTTCATGTGCCGATTGTCTATAAATCTGTGAGCCTCAACCTCCTGGAACCCTAAGGGCCTGTCCAGGTCTGTAATGGGGTTGCTTTACCGTTTTATATATTATTCATTTGTAGCCGGGATAGCTCAGTCAGTATAGTGACTAGGTTACGGGCTGGACGATCCGGGGTTCGAATCCCGATAGGGGCAAGAGATTCCCTCTTCTCCGAAGTTGACAGACAGGGTATGGGGCCCACCCAGACTCGTATTCAATCGTTACCGGAGGCTCTTTCACCGGGGGGGTAAAGCGACCGCGGCGTGAAGTCAGCTGTTCACTTCAATCTTTTGCATGGATTAAAAAGAATGGAGCTGTACCTCCATTTCTCCATATGTATTTACGGCCTTGCGCTTAATTAAACACGTGGATATCTTCTCGTTTCTGAACGCTCACGTGTGGTCCACGTGTTACTAGTGATGTGATCATTGCGAAGTGGCCGTCACATTTTTTACCTGCTGTGAACACAAAGTCGACGCTGTGCCGTGTCCATGGTCTGAGCCATGCTGACGTCACAACAGTGACGTCAGCATGGCTGTTCTTAATGGCTGTTGAAACAGTTCGTTTTGATTAGACTTGTCTTCAAATTAGCAAAGTTAGCAACGTACCTTTGCGCTGTGTACAAAATTTGACTGTCATGACGCCAGTCATTGTTAGCTTTAGCAAGCAAGTTTCTTGCACTTCATAAAGCCCTTTGGTTTGTAATAGCTTGCGATTGCAAAATGTATATAAGGAGGTAAGAAATGCATAAGAAATTTTGATCACAGGATACTGAAGACGATCTGGGTTTTGGGATGAGAATAATATAAAATTGTATCTTAAAGCAACAAGGTTTGAGGTTGTGGACCGAGTTCGTCTGCCTAATGGTGACGCCCAATGACAGGATGTTGCGTGTATGATGATCGTGGCTGATTTAAGACATTTTTTCGACCCTGTGCAAGTATCAGTTTCAGGGCCGTACCTTCGCGCAGCCCTGAAGTTACTGCAGATAAATTAATGTAACAATTTACGTACAAAATATAATGGGCGAAAAATCTGCACCAAAGTACCCTTTCCGCGGCTCCGTACAGCAGCACCGACCCTGCAGTAATGAACCTTCGTGTTCCTTAAAAGGAGGTAAATTTCTCAAGTAGCACATGAAATATTAGCTATCAGTTGGACTGCACTGTGTCGAGACGGCGTGTGATATTCAGTGCAGGCTGTACATGTAACTGTATGGGTGTGAAACTTGGTCTGTCGCCGTAAGGGAAGAACCCAGATTAAGTGTTGCAAAAGACGTCGCTGAAACTAATGTAGCAATGTAATGGGATAGGCCTTTAGCAGGCTTGGAGGTAAAGAAGGCTGCAGCTAATCGTTATTTCTCCTGGTTCGTATTTGGTACGTCTCATTTCCAGGTCTTGGTTAAAGACCTTCCAAGCGGGCTCAGATATTTCGTGGTTTACCTCAGCCATTTCAGACGAATGTTGGAATACTATATTCAGTTATGTCATGACACATTCATTTCACATATTTTCTAATTAATTAATTAATTATTGATCATTCTGTCATCCAGCGATGTACAATCGGTCATATTTAAAGCATCTTATAGCTGACACATAACGTTCTACACAACTGGCCTATCACTCGCCCAGTTTTAAACACGTCACACGTGAAACTATTGAAAAATACAGTGTTCTGCGTATGACGTCGTGTAGTTTGGTAGAAATATAAGGACATCTCAGAAAATATCCTACTGCCTCAATTTTCAAGATACGCTTGTACCAGACTACACGGCGTCACATTAGAACGTAATACTTCTTGTAGTGACCTCCGTGGAAGTCCCAACAGCACAGTGAACTTAATTATTGTGACGGTTATTTTAATTGGTTGTTACTGTTTTTTTATTTCCGCTATCAAACTAACTAACTAACCAACTAACTAACTAACTAACCAACTAACTCCATGTAGCAGAGTCCTTCCTGAGAAACTAACAGGTCGTCAGCTAGTCAAGAAATTCCCCACGTTTTATGGAACCCGAATGTTCATCACCGCACTCACAACAGCCCGCCACCTGTCCCTATCCTGAGCCATATCAATCCAGTCCATGCCCCCCATCCCACTTCTTAAAGATCCGTTTTAATATTATCCTCCCATCTACGCCTGGGTCTTCCAAGTGGTCTCCTTCCCTCACGTCTCCCCACCAAAATCCTGTATGCACCTCTCCCCTCACCCATACGTGCTACATGCACCGCCCACCTCATTCTTCTTGATTTATTCACCCGAATAATAGTTGGTGATGAGTACAGATCATTAAGTTCCTCGTTATGTAGTCTTCTCCAGTCCCTCCGTTACCTCGTCCCTCTTAAGCCCAAATGTTTGATAGCAGTGGAAAGGCGATGGACATAGATCACTTCAGCACTGCGGTCCAGTTACGGTCGCATAGCAACGGACCGTAGACGGAGAAATTTATAAAACTGGACGAAAGGAGTTTGTAAGCTATATAGAGTAGATAGAGGAAACAGTAGATTGTGTAACCTGAGGTGACAGAAGTTAGCTGTGAAATAGACAGCACAGGAAGTATTAGGAATTACAAATAGACTATCGGCGTGCACAGGAAACAGTAGATTGTGTGTAGCCTGTGGTGACAGAAGTTAGCTGTGAAATAGACAGCACAGGGGGTATTAGGAATTACAAATAGACTATCGGCGTGCACAGGAAACAGTAGATTGTGTGTAGCCTGTGGTGACAGAAGTTAGCTGTGAAATAGACAGCACAGGAGGTATTAGGAATTACAAATAGACTATCGGCGTGCACAGGAAACAGTAGATTGTGTGTAGCCTGTGGTGACAGAAGTTAGCTGTGAAATAGACAGCACAGGAGGTATTAGGAATTACAAATAGACTATCGGAGTGCACAGGAAACAGTAGATTGTGTGTAGCCTCTGGTGACAGAAGTTAGCTGTGAAATAGACAGCACAGGAGGTATTAGGAATTACAAATAGACTATCGGCGTGCACAGGAAACAGTAGATTGTGTGTAGCCTCTGGTGACAGAAGTTAGCTGTGAAATAGACAGCACAGGAGGTATTAGGAATTACAAATAGACTATCGGCGTGCACAGGAAACAGTAGATTGTGTGTAGCCTCTGGTGACAGAAGTTAGCTGTGAAATAGACAGCACAGGGGGTATTAGGAATTACAAATAGACTATCGGCGTGCACAGGAAACAGTAGATTGTGTGTAGCCTGTGGTGACAGAAGTTAGCTGTGAAATAGACAGCACAGGAGGTATTAGGAATTACAAATAGACTATCGGCGTGCACAGGAAACAGTAGATTGTGTGTAGCCTCTGGTGACAGAAGTTAGCTGTGAAATAGACAGCACAGGAGGTATTAGGAATTACAAATAGACTATCGGAGTGCACAAGGAAACAGTAGATTGTGTGTAGCCTGTGGTGACAGAAGTTAGCTGTGAAATAGACAGCACAGGAGGTATTAGGAATTACAAATAGACTATCGGAGTGCACAAGGAAACAGTAGATTGTGTGTAGCCTGTGGTGACAGAAGTTAGCTGTGAAATAGACAGCACAGGAGGTATTAGGAATTACAAATAGACTATCGGAGTGCACAAGGAAACAGTAGATTGTGTGTAGCCTGTGGTGACAGAAGTTAGCTGTGAAATAGACAGCACAGGAGGTATTAGGAATTACAAATAGACTATCGGAGTGCACAAGGAAACAGTAGATTGTGTGTAGCCTGTGGTGACAGAAGTTAGCTGTGAAATAGACAGCACAGGAGGTATTAGGAATTACAAATAGACTATCGGAGTGCACAAGAAACAGAGACAACACGCTCAGAGGATACGAGACAACCTACAAAGTCGTTCCTGTACACGCCGTAAAGACAAACAAAGGGGGAGAAGAGGTATCTGTCCACTTATTCCTGATTTCAGCAATAGGTTTACGTGGGTGGTGAGCTTCAAACTCCGGCCGCTTTATTCCCGGGGAAAAGGACCTCTCTACCCTTTGGATAGAAGACTGGGTGGGTCCTAAAACTGGCCTGTACGTTTTAGGGAGGAGAAAGCCTCACCCCTACAGGGAATCGAACCTCGGATCGTCCAGCCCTTACCGACTACGTTGCCCCGGCTACTGTCTCAAGGTTGGGCTTTGCATTACGGTCCGCGAAAAAAAAGCGTCATGTTGGAAGACCAATGTGAAGATGGACTGACCGAAGAAGATTTGAGGTTCAAACGCACGTGGAGTTTCATTATTGTATTTTTTCTGGATTGTGACACCGTATAGACTGGTGGCTGGATAAAGATGTTTCTTCTGGGTAGGATAAAAGTGAAGGTCGTATGAGGGTGGAGCGGTCGATTCGGTGTATTAAACGGTGGTGGTAACGAAACGTCGTTTGGGATAAAACGTCATCCTATTGTTATTATTATTATTATTATTATTATTATTATCCATAATGAATTTGAGTGCAGTAAAGAATAATTTTTTTTATTTCAGTTGGAAAGCATTGCTTGAGGTCGGAATACAGGGTGTCCATAAAGTTTCTCTCTGTTTCGTTAAAATAACGGGCAGAGTAACATTTTTCTACAGAATAAAGTCGATAATGATTGAAGTGTGTGTACCTACTGAGGCCATGAAATATAAATATACAGGACATACACAAAAGAATGGTGTGGTTTTAATAGTGAACACTATTAAAACCGCACCATTATTTTGTGTATGCCCTGTTTTATAGGATATAACTGTTTGCATTATTTACGTAATCCAAGTTTCTTTGATTAAAAAAACAGGGCTTTGAGGACACCCTGTATTTGCTTATTCGTAGCGTAGGGATGTCGTAGTGGAACACGTGGCTAGCAGCCGACAGTATACAGAGACACGTGTAGTGTACTTCACGTGGTTAAGAATTCAAGTCTTCTTGGATCTGAGGCTATGTTATTGTGTTAGTGGTAACCGACGTTTCAGAAGATCGTGATGCCTTTATCTTCAAATGTCATGTAGTTAACTAGTTAATTACAGATTTTCCTGCACGTGGGCCCTATCGCATTTCCACCCTCAGCAATTTCTATCTAAAGTGCTGTAAATGTTCCATAAATATCGCAGTGTTGTAGGAATGCTGGTAAAATGCGTCTCTAATTAAACTCTGACATTTGTGATTGTGTTTTGTTAATATTGTGCTTTGAACCGTGACTGTCCCACGTTAACAACCACTCGAATGTTATAACATATTAAATACGATAAACAGATTATGAAATTAATTTTGTATCGATTAATTTCAATTTTTTGAAATAATTGGAATGCTTTGTCGTAATCGAAACACTTGACAAACCGACGTAATTTGTGGTCAACCAAGTTACAGAGATGTGGGCTGGCTTACTTTGTGTATGGCGCTCACAAATTCAGAGATAATTAGGAAATTATTTTAAAAAAACGTAAGGGCGGGGCCGAAACTTGTAACCGGGTCAACTGTGGTGTTTATTCGAACTGTGCGCAGAGATTTCGCGCACCTCGTAAGTAGCAGTCAGTGTCTTCATTATCTTCGCATCACCGCTGTCTTTGTTACTGCTTGCTTGACCTCTCGTCTAGCCGTACAGTCTCTGGTCTGTCATTATTTTTAAAACTTTTTTTTACTAACATCATTTCGAAATTCTGGAAGTAACTCAGGCAGACACTAAATTACTTACTTGCAAGTAACTCGAAATCCCGGTTCCTGCCAGAAGCCACATGCTAACACCCTGCTTAGTTAGAAGCCACAACTGTGACGTAAATCGCACACGTAGCCTCGTCCACTGGGGTTCTTCTACTGAAATTTTCTTCTCCTATTGCATGATCAGATTATTTCAGAGAACGCCTGCTACCATTTTGTCTTCCGTTTCGCTATCTAAAACAATTAAAATTTATAGAACAGTAATTTTCTTCGTTGTTTTGTATGGGTGCGAAACTTGGTCTCTCATATCAATGGAAGAAGTTAGGCTGAGGGTGTTCGAGGATGGGGTGCTGAGGGAGGTATTTGGACCTAAGTGATATGAAGTAAGAGCAGACTGGAGAAAATTGCATTGTGAGGAGCGTCGTGATTTATACTCCTCACCAAACATCATTTGGGTGATAAAATCAAGGAGGATGAGATGGGCAGGGTATGTGGCACAAATGCCAGAGAGGAGAGTTGCACACAGGGTGTTGGTGGGGAAACGTGAATGAAAGAGACGACTTGGAAGATCTAAGCGTAAATGGGAGGAAAATATTAGTATGGACCTTAAAGAAACAGTTAAGGATTGGATTTTTCTGGCTCAGGATAGGGACAACTGGCGGGCTGTTGTGAACACGGTAATGAACCTTCGAGTTCCATAAAATGCGGGGAATTTCTGGACTAGCTGAGGAAATGTTAGCTTATCAACAAGGACTCTTTTCCATGGTTGTTTGGTTGTTGTTTGTTTGTTTGTTGGTTGGTTGGTTAGTTGGCCGTATAGTTTTAGGCACGCCTGGAAACGAAAAGCGGGTCTTGTGACGGAAGTAATGAGGCACTCGACGCAAGGCACAAGATTCATAGTGAGGTCATTGGACGGCACATGAATTGTACTGCTTACTGCTGTCCTGAAGAATGAAAACAAGTGAATGTGCTTTTCTACCAAATGCTCCCCGATTCAGAAAGATCACTGCTTTTCGGAAGTTTCCCAGGCTTCGCCCATTTGTCCTTCTGGTGAGAGCAACATGTAGATGAAGATGAGTTTGGAGCATTGGTGGAATGATATTAACAGGGGAAGACGGAAGTACTGGGAGAAAAGCCTGTCACATTGCCACATTGTCTACCACAAATCTCACACTGACTGACCTGGGATCGAACCCGGGCCTACGTTGTAAGACGCCACGGACTGGCCGCCTGAGCCATGGCACGGCCCTGAAGACTAAACATAATCCGAATTATAGATAATGATTCAGCTCGTACCGCGCAGTAAACACTCCGTCTCAATTATACAAACCAGTCAGTTAATGCTGTACAGTGAAATAATCGCTGTTTATTCTGAGATCCACACAAAACACATAAATACAGTCCGTACCGCGCAGTAAACACACTCCGTCTCAGTTATACAAACCAGTCAGTTAATGCTGTACAGTGAAATAATGGCTGTTTGTTCTGAGATCCACACAAAACACATAAATACAGTCCGTACCGCGCAGTAAACACACTCCGTCTCAGTAATACAAACCAGTCAGTTAATGTCGTACAGTGAAATAATGGCTGTTTGTTCTGAGATCCACACAAAACACATAAATACAGTCCGTACCGCGCAGTAAACACACTCCGTCTCAGTAATACAAACCAGTCAGTTAATGTCGTACAGTGAAATAATGGCTGTTTGTTCTGAGATCCACACAAAACACATAAATACAGTCCGTACCGCGCAGTAAACACACTCCGTCTCAATTATACAAACCAGTCAGTTAATGCTGTACAGTGAAATAATGGCTGTTTGTTCTGAGATCCACACAAAACACATAAGTACAGTCCTTACCGCGCAGTAAACACACTCCGTCTCAGTTATACAAACCAGTCAGTTAATGCTGTACAGTGAAATAATCGCTGTTTGTTCTGAGATCCACAAAAAACACATAAATACAGTCCGTACCGCGCAGTAAACACACTCCGTCTCAGTTATACAAACCAGTCAGTTAATGCTGTACAGTGAAATCATCGCTGTTTGTTCTGAGATCCACACAAATCACATAAATACAGTCCGTACCGCGCAGTAAACACACTCCGTCTCAGTTATACAAACCAGTCAGTTAATGCTGTACAGTGAAATAATCGCTGTTTGTTCTGAGATCCACACAAAACACATAAATACAGTCCGTACCGCGCAGTAAACACACTCCGTCTCAGTTATACAAACCAGTCAGTTAATGCTGTACAGTGAAATAATGGCTGTTTGTTCTGAGATCCACACAAAACACATAAATACAGTCCGTACCGCGCAGTAAACACACTCCGTCTCAGTTATACAAACCAGTCAGTTAATGCTGTACAGTGAAATAATCGCTGTTTGTTCTGAGATCCACACAAAAACACATAAATACAGTCCGTACCGCGCAGTAAACACACTCCGTCTCAATTATACAAACCAGTCAGTTAATGCTGTACAGTGAAATAATGGCTGTTTGTTCTGAGATCCACACAAAACACATAAGTACAGTCCGTACCGCGCAGTAAACACACTCCGTCTCAGTAATACAAACCAGTCAGTTAATGTCGTACAGTGAAATAATCGCTGTTTGTTCTGAGATCCACACAAAACACATAAATACAGTCCGTACCGCGCAGTAAACACACTCCGTCTCAGTTATACAAACCAGTCAGTTAATGCTGTACAGTGAAATAATCGCTGTTTGTTCTGAGATCCACACAAAACACTTAAATACAGTCCGTACCGCGCAGTAAACACACTCCGTCTCAGTTATACAAACCAGTCAGTTAATGCTGTACAGTGAAATAATCGCTGTTTGTTCTGAGATCCACAAAAAACACATAAATACAGTCCGTACCGCGCAGTAAACACACTCCGTCTCAGTTATACAAACCAGTCAGTTAATGCTGTACAGTGAAATCATCGCTGTTTGTTCTGAGATCCACACAAATCACATAAATACAGTCCGTACCGCGCAGTAAACACACTCCGTCTCAGTTATACAAACCAGTCAGTTAATGCTGTACAGTGAAATAATCGCTGTTTGTTCTGAGATCCACACAAAACACATAAATACAGTCCGTACCGCGCAGTAAAACACACTCCGTCTCAGTTATACAAACCAGTCAGTTAATGCTGTACAGTGAAATAATCGCTGTTTGTTCTGAGATCCACACAAAACACATAAATACAGTCCTTACCGCGCAGTAAACACACTCCGTCTCAGTTATACAAACCAGTCAGTTAATGCTGTACAGTGAAATAATCGCTGTTTTGTCTGAGATCCACAAAAAACACATAAATACAGTCCGTACCGCGCAGTAAACACACTCCGTCTCAGTTATACAAACCAGTCAGTTAATGCTGTACAGTGAAATCATCGCTGTTTGTTCTGAGATCCACACAAATCACATAAATACAGTCCGTACCGCGCAGTAAACACACTCCGTCTCAGTTATACAAACCAGTCAGTTAATGCTGTACAGTGAAATAATCGCTGTTTGTTCTGAGATCCACAAAAAACACATAAATACAGTCCGTACCGCGCAGTAAACACACTCCGTCTCAGTTATACAAACCAGTCAGTTAATGCTGTACAGTGAAATCATCGCTGTTTGTTCTGAGATCCACACAAATCACATAAATACAGTCCGTACCGCGCAGTAAACACACTCCGTCTCAGTTATACAAACCAGTCAGTTAATGCTGTACAGTGAAATAATCGCTGTTTGTTCTGAGATCCACACAAAACACATAAATGCAGTTCGTACCGCGCAGTAAACACACTCCGTCTCAGTTATACAAACCAGTCAGTTAATGCTGTACAGTGAAATAATCGCTGTTTGTTCTGAGATCCACACAAAACACATAAATACAGTGTGTGGGCAGAACGTAGAATTTGTGAACATTAAACCTGGCGGTACGTATAGTAACCACTGGGCTTTAAAGGACTAAGTAAACCGTTTGTCAAGAAATAGCTCAGTTCAGATCCCACCCTGTCCGCTCTACACGCGATCTCCGTGTCCACGTCTCTCTCTCTCTCTCTCTGATCATCTGAACAGTTTCTGTCGACTTACGCGATGAAGCGTAATGGACAGTCCAGAGACGGATTGCTACGCTACAGCTAGCCTTCGCCATTACTGCTAATTACATGCGGTGAAACACGCGCTATAATTAGACTACTGTGAGGGGACATTAATTAAAAATGTGATTACGTGTGTGTTCACTCTTTGCTGCGCTATCTGTTCGAGTTGTACAGCACTGCTCAGCATATCGGCAACTGGGTCTCCAGACCGGATCGTCTGTACCCACTAGTGCCATCATCTGTCCCAAATTTTATACATTCATCACAGAGAAAATGTTTTAATATACAAAGGCACAGACGTAGTACTGTCTTGTTGTCAGCGCCAACGTTTGTTTAACTCTAAATTATGTAAATTCTCTAAATACTCTAAAAATACTCTAAAAAATACTCTAAATTCAGTTCGTACCTCACGGAGAACACCGTCCTTCTCCTTTATTTCATGCTTCCGCCGCGATGTTGATGAAATCTGCGGTCTTCTGGGTTGTTACACGGCGTCGTGTGGTAATTGTTTACCGACGTTTCGGGGCATCGTATCGGTCCCTTCTTCACGGGTCAAGATTCCGAGTAGGAAAGAATCATACGGTGCACGTTAACACGCTGTGCGGATGAAATGCGGGGTTCTTAATGTCCGAGCACTTGGTATACATAGTTACCGTTTTGTTTTATAAGCTTAGAAAGCCGTGAATCACAAATAGTGACGCAGTTGACGTGAGTCGTGCCTGGTCTTACGCACAGCAGTGTCGGCGTCTCGTGGCGTCGTGTGATGTTGATGTTGAAATGAGATGATGTTGGTCGGTGTTATGGGTCGACATATTGTGAGGTTGTCACGGGAATGATTCTGGAGGTAGTGTATTCCGGTATGTGACGCCGTGTATTCTGTTAGATATGCACGAAACTTCAGAGGAACTTGCAGTCTTCGGGTTCATATCCGAAGACAGCTGTATTGCACGATAATCACGAAGACAACTGCCACCTACCTCGGCCAGTACGACGTAACCCTTGTGACTGCTGTTCTGAATGACCGTAATCGCCGTTCGCGTTTAGCTACGGGAGCGACGGCGTAGGCTTAACTTATGATGGACTACGAGTATAATGCTGCGTGGAAGAGTCACCAACAGACGTAACAGTTAGACGCACTGCGTAAGTACTGAAATATTATATGGCTACCTGAAGTCAGAACGTGGGCCGCGATAGCTCAGTCGGTATAGCGACTCGCTACGGGCTGGACGGTCCGGGGATCGAATCCCGGTGGGGGCGAGATTTTCAGCACCCGTCCAGACCGGCCCTGGGGCCTACCTGGCCTCCTGTACAATGGGTACCGGGTCTCTTTCCCGGGGGTAAAACGGCCGGAACGTGGAGTTGACCACCCACCCCATCTAGTGCCAGGGTTAAAGAAAGAGTAGAGCTATACCTCTACTCCCCCTCTGGGCCTTCTGGGCCTGTGCGACGGGCTGATCACTCGTTCAGTGGAGTCCTACCTAGTGTGTGTGTGTGTGTGTGTCTAATTGTGTATGATCTAGAAACTTCAACATTTCGCCGGCCTAGGCCAGAGTTGGGCTGTTGCGTTGCAGAAAAAATAAATGTGTTAACGGGAAATGCTTGTTACTTGTATAGAGTAACCGTAATGTACACAACAGAGTGGGAAGTGACGCTCCAAAATTAACCCTCTAAAGCCCAGTGGTTACTAATTCTACGTTCTACGTTCTGCCCACACAGTGTATTTATGTGTTTTGTGTGGATCTCAGAACAAACAGCGATTATTTCACTGTACAGCATTAACTGACTGGTTTGTATAACTGAGACGGAGTGTGTTTACTGCGCGGTACGGACTGTATTTATGTGTTTTGTGTGTATCTCAGAACAAACAGCGATTATTTCACTGTACAACATTAACTGACTGGTTTGTATAACTGAGACGGAGTGTGTTTACTGCGCGGTACGGACTGTATTTATGTGTTTTGTGTGGATCTCAGAACAAACAGCGATTATTTCACTGTACAGCATTAACTGACTGGTTTGTATAACTGAGACGGAGTGTGTTTACTGCGCGGTACGAACTGTATTTATGTGTTTTGTGTGGATCTCAGAACAAACAGCGATTATTTCACTGTACAACATTAACTGACTGGTTTGTATAACTGAGACGGAGTGTGTTTACTGCGCGGTACGGACTGTATTTATGTGTTTTGTGTGGATCTCAGAACAAACAGCGATTATTTCACTGTACAACATTAACTGACTGGTTTGTATAACTGAGACGGAGTGTGTTTACTGCGCGGTACGGACTGTATTTATGTGTTTTGTGTGGATCTCAGAACAAACAGCGATTATTTCACTGTACAGCATTAACTGACTGGTTTGTGTAACTGAGATGGAGTGTGTTTACTGCGCGGTACGGACTGTATTTATGTGTTTTGTGTGGATCTCAGAACAAACAGCGATTATTTCACTGTACAACATTAACTGACTGGTTTGTATAACTGAGACGGAGTGTGTTTACTGCGCGGTACGGACTGTATTTATGTGTTTTGTGTGGATCTCAGAACAAACAGCGATTATTTCACTGTACAACATTAACTGACTGGTTTGTATAACTGAGACGGAGTGTGTTTACTGCGCGGTACGGACTGTATTTATGTGTTTTGTGTGGATCTCAGAACAAACAGCGATTATTTCACTGTACAACATTAACTGACTGGTTTGTATAACTGAGACGGAGTGTGTTTACTGCGCGGTACGGACTGTATTTATGTGTTTTGTGTGGATCTCAGAACAAACAGCGATTATTTCACTGTACAGCATTAACTGACTGGTTTGTGTAACTGAGATGGAGTGTGTTTACTGCGCGGTACGGACTGTATTTATGTGTTTTGTGTGGATCTCAGAACAAACAGCGATTATTTCACTGTACAACATTAACTGACTGGTTTGTATAACTGAGACGGAGTGTGTTTACTGCGCGGTACGGACTGTATTTATGTGTTTTGTGTGGATCTCAGAACAAACAGCGATTATTTCACTGTACAACATTAACTGACTGGTTTGTATAACTGAGACGGAGTGTGTTTACTGCGCGGTACGGACTGTATTTATGTGTTTTGTGTGGATCTCAGAACAAACAGCGATTATTTCACTGTACAACATTAACTGACTGGTTTGTATAACTGAGACGGAGTGTGTTTACTGCGCGGTACGGACTGTATTTATGTGTTTTGTGTGGATCTCAGAACAAACAGCGATTATTTCACTGTACAGCATTAACTGACTGGTTTGTGTAACTGAGATGGAGTGTGTTTACTGCGCGGTACGGACTGTATTTATGTGTTTTGTGTGGATCTCAGAACAAACAGCGATTATTTCACTGTACAACATTAACTGACTGGTTTGTATAACTGAGACGGAGTGTGTTTACTGCGCGGTACGTTCTGAATATTTATAATTCAGGTTATTCATAGTGTTCGAAGTTTCATAAACAAACAAACTGTGCACAACACGCCGTGTAGTCATAGAGCTGTGACCTCCCAGCCCCGTCAGCTGTACACACAGTACCTCCACCAATAATAACTCGATCAGCTAGTCAATAAATTCCCCAACCTTAAGTAACCCGTGTTTCTCACACACAGCCGTACACTAGGTCCTACCCTGACTGCAGTCCACCTCCTAACACCATACATCTACAACATACAGTTTAATATTATCCTTACATCATGTCTTTGTCTTCAAGGTGGTCTCAATTCTTCAAGTTTTGTAACGTATCATGTTTAGATGCCTTTGGCCTCGCTTGTGTCTCTGTGTGTACTGAGGTTAAACGAACTAAGTTAACTGTAAAGTGACCGCCAAATTTTGCGAAAAGTGTTGCAGTGTTGTAATGGCAATACTAGGTTTTATGAGTCCACCGAAATCTCCGGCTCGCCTGTAGTTTATATGACATCCAAGAACCAATTAGTCTTCAGAACTGCCCAAGGTATCTCCTTGAGGGACTGCAATATCCTTAAACGTGAGGACGAACTGAATCCTAAGGAACAGACTTTTCTATTTGCTGCAGAACCAATCAGGGCCTTAAGCCTTATTCCTCAATTATGTTTTCTTTTTGTGTGTTTTTTTTTTGTTCCTACGCAGCCGATACGAGGGATTGTGGAATTGTTCTCCCCCCCCCCCCGAACCCCCCCGCCCCCTCACCAAACTACCCTCGCCTTTCAGTATAATTCAATCCTTCACTGAAATGGAACATCTGGTCGGTCTAGCGTTATATTGAAGCCTTTCTCTCCCCCATAACACCATCTCCCCCATAACACCATCTCCACTCATTCTTCTCTATTTATTGTTTTCATACCAATCACTCTTCATCCTTTTTCTCCTTATAACCTACTCCGTTGTTCCCAGACATGATTTGTTATCGTTCTTATCTCCTTCCTCTTCACATACGTCAAACTTTACTATCCTTAGCTCTTTGAAGCCTGAAAAGAGGAAGCTGAATGTTGGTGGCGAAGGGAGGAGGTGGGAAACGTTACGATATTGAAAGTGGACTGAAACATTACGACTTTGAGGGTTTCGTAACGGTTCCCGCTTGTCCTTATGGCAGGGGACTGAAGAAGGTAGAATCAAGTGAAGAAACTGGCTGTATTTGGGGTGAACTTTGATTTTGTTATTAGGTTGAGGGGGTGTATGAGAGGAATTCAGCTCCATCCTCACAAGAAACACACTGCGTACCATTACAAAATCAGACGATTAATGTTGTAGGGGGAAATAATCGCTGTTTGTTCTGAGATCCACACAAAACACATAAATACAGTCCGTACCGCGCAGTAAACACACTCCGTCTCAGTTAACAAACCAGTCAGTTAATGTTGTACAGTGAAATAATCGCTGTTTGTTCTGAGATCCACACAAAACACATAAATACAGTCCGTACCGCGCAGTAAACACACTCCGTCTCAGTTATACAAACCAGTCAGTTAATGTTGTACAGTGAAATAATCGCTGTTTGTTCTGAGATCCACACAAAACACATAAATACAGTCCGTACCGCGCAGTAAACACACTCCGTCTCAGTTATACAAACCAGTCAGTTAATGTTGTACAGTGAAATAATCGCTGTTTGTTCTGAGATCCACACAAAACACATAAATACAGTCCGTACCGCGCAGTAAACACACTCCGTCTCAGTTATACAAACCAGTCAGTTAATGTTGTACAGTGAAATAATCGCTGTTTGTTCTGAGATCCACACAAAACACATAAATACAGTCCGTACCGCGCAGTAAACACACTCCGTCTCAGTTATACAAACCAGTCAGTTAATGTCGTACAGTGAAATAATCGCTGTTTGTTCTGAGATCCACACAAAACACATAAATACAGTCCGTACCGCGCAGTAAACACACTCCGTCTCAGTTATACAAACCAGTCAGTTAATGTTGTACAGTGAAATAATCGCTGTTTGTTCTGAGATCCACACAAAACACATAAATACAGTCCGTACCGCGCAGTAAACACACTCCGTCTCAGTTATACAAACCAGTCAGTTAATGTTGTACAGTGAAATAATCGCTGTTTGTTCTGAGATCCACACAAAACACATAAATACAGTCCGTACCGCGCAGTAAACACACTCCGTCTCAGTTATACAAACCAGTCAGTTAATGTTGTACAGTGAAATAATCGCTGTTTGTTCTGAGATCCACACAAAACACATAAATACAGTCCGTACCGCGCAGTAAACACACTCCATCTCAGTTATACAAACCAGTCAGTTAATGTTGTACAGTGAAATAATCGCTGTTTGTTCTGAGATCCACACAAAACACATAAATACAGTCCGTACCGCGCAGTAAACACACTCCGTCTCAGTTATACAAACCGTCAGTTAATGTTGTACAGTGAAATAATCGCTGTTTGTTCTGAGATCCACACAAAACACATAAATACAGTCCGTACCGCGCAGTAAACACACTCCGTCTCAGTTATACAAACCAGTCAGTTAATGTTGTACAGTGAAATAATCGCTGTTTGTTCTGAGATCCACACAAAACACATAAATACAGTCCGTACCGCGCAGTAAACACACTCCGTCTCAGTTATACAAACCAGTCAGTTAATGTTGTACAGTGAAATAATCGCTGTTTGTTCTGAGATCCACACAAAACACATAAATACAGTCCGTACCGCGCAGTAAACACACTCCGTCTCAGTTATACAAACCAGTCAATTAATGTTGTACAGTGAAATAATCGCTGTTTGTTCTGAGATCCACACAAAACACATAAATACAGTCCGTACCGCGCAGTAAACACACTCCGTCTCAGTTATACAAACCAGTCAATTAATGTTGTACAGTGAAATAATCGCTGTTTGTTCTGAGATCCACACAAAACACATAAATACAGTCCGTACCGCGCAGTAAACACACTCCGTCTCAGTTATACAAACCAGTCAGTTAATGTTGTACAGTGAAATAATCGCTGTTTGTTCTGAGATCCACACAAAACACATAAATACAGTCCGTACCGCGCAGTAAACACACTCCGTCTCAGTTATACAAACCAGTCAGTTAATGTTGTACAGTGAAATAATCGCTGTTTTATCTGAGATCCACACAAAACACATAAATACAGTCCGTACCGCGCAGTAAACACACTCCGTCTGAGTTATACAAACCAGTCAGTTAATGTTGTACAGTGAAATAATCGCTGTTTGTTCTGAGATCCACACAAAACACATAAATACAGTCCGTACCGCGCAGTAAACACACTCCGTCTCAGTTATACAAACCAGTCAGTTAATGTTGTACAGTGAAATAATCGCTGTTTGTTCTGAGATCCACACAAAACACATAATAATACAGTCCGTACCGCGCAGTAAACACACTCCGTCTCAGTTATACAAACCAGTCAGTTAATGTTGTACAGTGAAATAATCGCTGTTTGTTTTGAGATCCACACAAAACACATAAATACAGTCCGTACCGCGCAGTAAACACACTCCGTCTCAGTTATACAAACCAGTCAGTTAATGTTGTACAGTGAAATAATCGCTGTTTGTTCTGAGATACACACAAAACACATAAATACAGTCCGTACCGCGCAGTAAACACACTACGTCTCAGTTATACAAACCAGTCAATTAATGTTGTACAGTGAAATAATCGCTGCTTGTTCTGAGATCCACACAAAACACATAAATACAGTCCGTACCGCGCAGTAAACACACTCCGTCTTAGTTATACAAACCAGTCAGTTAATGTTGTACAGTGAAATAATCGCTGTTTGTTTTGAGATCCACACAAAACACATAAATACAGTCCGTACCGCGCAGTAAACACACTCCGTCTCAGTTATACAAACCAGTCAGTTAATGTTGTACAGTGAAATAATCGCTGTTTGTTCTGAGATCCACACAAAACACATAAATACAGTCCGTACCGCGCAGTAAACACACTCCGTCTCAGTTATACAAACCATTCAGTTAATGTTGTACAGTGAAATAATCGCTGTTTGTTCTGAGATCCACACAAAACACATAAATACAGTCCGTACCGCGCAGTAAACACACTCCGTCTGAGTTATACAAACCAGTCAGTTAATGTTGTACAGTGAAATAATCGCTGTTTGTTCTGAGATCCACACAAAACACATAAATACAGTCCGTACCGCGCAGTAAACACACTCCGTCTCAGTTATACAAACCAGTCAGTTAATGTTGTACAGTGAAATAATCGCTGTTTGTTCTGAGATCCACACAAAACACATAAATACAGTCCGTACCGCGCAGTAAACATACTCCGTCTCAGTTATACAAACCAGTCAGTTAATGCTGTACAGTGAAATAATCGCTGTTTGTTCTGAGATCCACACAAAACACATAAATACACTGTGTGGGCAGAACGTAGAATTTGTGAATGTTAAACTGGTGGTACATATAGTAACCACTGAGCTTTAATGGTTGATTCTCTCTAATTATAGTACTTCATCGACTGGTTATGTGAGTAAATGATTAGTGCGATATGCGATTCCAGTCTTCGGCAGTTTGATACACTGTTGCTTTTGGAAATCTGCCGACGTTTAGGAGGTATCTACTGCGTCCATCTTCAGGGCAGTTCTGCCGTACCATTCTACAAGAAGTAAAATTACAGAAGCCGGCAGTTTTAAAGTGACTCACTGTCTGTTTCGTGACACATGACTTTAACAGACGCAGTGAATGAGCGGGTTACTGTAGCGGTACTGGGGAGGCACATCGTATCTGATCAAAGTTACAGTTGTCACGACAGACATATTTATCAACTGAGTGAGTCCGTCTACGCCAATGCCAGTGTATAATTTACAATATTTTTTTTTCCAATGGCTCGACAGCCCCTTGGGGGCCTAGGCCGCCTCATTTGCCGAGGCTTCACGATCACACTCAGACACACCACACTCGGTAGGACTCCTCTGGACGAGTGATCAGCCCGACGCAGAGAGTTCTACTTGACAACACACAACACTCTCAAGAGACAGACATCCATGCCCTAGGCGGGATTAGAACCCGTAATCCCAGTAAGCGAGCGGCCGTAGTCCCACGCCTTAGACCGCGCGGCCATTGGGATCGGCAACTTAAAATATACCACGGCCGTTTATTCTTCATTCATCTTCATAGGCTGATAGACCCAGATTTGAATCCCGACAAGGGTTGGGATCTTTAATTGCTGAACCACTTTGTTCTTATTGGCTCTGGGCCCCACCCAAATTTCTTATTGGCTCTGGGCCCCACCCAAAGTTCTTATTGGCTCTGGGCCCCACCCAAAATTTTCACCGGTGGCAAAGCAGCTGAGGTGTGAAGGTGACAACTACCTTCCTTCTAGTGCCGAGGTTGAGAATGCATGGAATTATACCTCCACTCTCCAATACGCCTCACGGCGTGGTGCCTAATTAAACACAAGTACAACTTTACCTTAATTTCATTTAGCGTAAGTAGACGATCGTCATTCAGTTCTGAACTGCGTGATTTTACTCGGGATTATCTGAGAATTTGGCGTTTCCAAATAGACTTTCCTGGCCCCAAATAACAAATAAATTCCCAGTCCTTCTATGTACTTAGGTTTACAATTTGTATTGTGATCTTATAGGTTATGACTCCGTGTAATTTGGTAGGCGGGTTCAACCCTTAGGAAGCAATGTTATACCAACAGTTAAGTCCTGAAGATGGAGGCAGTTTGGTCCTCTGTAACGTTGGTAGTCACCTACCAGACTAGACGGCCTCATAATACAGCATATTTGAGTATGTATCTTGACTGCAGTAACTTAGACCAGTAAAACGTCTGTGAGGTCCTGCAAAAAAAAAATTGGGCCGCAGACCGGGGGGAAATAAGGCTACAGAGCTTTGAAATTTCCAAACGTGTTGAAATTTTTAATCTGAAACGTCCAAGTCACCTTTTCCAAGGCCTATGGCCTATGGCCTATGGCCTGGACCTCTCTGGTGCCCCCATAAGTTCACTGTTACCTGAAACGAATTGTCAGACCAGCTGTTTAAAATCGCCGTGCCACGGCTCAGGCGGTTAGTCGCTGACCTCTCACCGCGGAGACCCGGGTTCGATCCGGGATCAGCCCATGTGGGATTTGTGGTGGACAAAGTGGCACTGTGACAGGTTTCTCCCCAGTACTTGGGTTTTCCCCTGTCAATTTCATTCCACCGGTGCTCCATTACTTTGAAAAGCGAAAAAACTAATTATCTTCATCACAGGGTTAAAAAATAAGCCTCAAGGCTGCGTTGCGTCCGTAGTATCTGCTGCGGGGCCCTTAAAAAAAAACTGTTTAAAAATCCGTGTGGGGATAGAGTCTAAAGTTTGTGGGTGGGGGGGGGTACAGATGGTACATTGCCCTCTGTCTAGTAACCGTGGTTGATTTTGAATTATGTAAATTTTTATTTTAGGTCGTGCGTTGTTTAACATTGCTATTGAATTCTTTTTTTGTATTTGCCATTAAGGACGGTTATCCTGAGAGTGAGGATCTGTCGTGTCGTGTTGTCCTAATTCCTGAATCTGGTAATTTTCACTGAATTCCGCTTTTCGATGTACTGCCGCTGCGTTACCCTTAATTTGGTGTTTATTAACGACATTCCTGTTCATTTAGGATATTAATTGGAGTTACTTATGGCAATTTTTTTTATTATCCTGAAGAAATTATCCTGGAAAGTTTGTAATTTAATAATATGCGTGTGTGCTGCGTGGCCCCAGGCGGGTGAGGCCTATGTCAATATGAACTGGAGTCGGGATTTGTGTATAATTACTGCGAAATTAATATGAATTGTGAAGGATTTACTTCACGCAGCGTAATGTCGCCTCAGTGTGCTGTTTGCTTTACGCAGAAAGTAGCAAATGTGTGCTTTGTAAACAAATTTTGAATCGAATATCATCCCAAGATATTTTGTTCCCTGTTCCAATCTGTGTTTGCATTAAAAATTTTGATTGGCTGAATATTGCTGTGGTAGTCACGTAGGCATTTAGAAAATGAAGTGATATTGGATTTGTCAGTATTAATCTCCATTCTCCATTCCTGGAACCAGCAGTCGCTGTATTTAGGCTGCCTGACCTAACAGTGCTGCCTCTGTCGGCATAAATTGCAACTACTGCATTGTGCAGAACGCAAATTGAATCTGTAGGCAGAACGTAGCAATATTTATTATCAGCGTGGTGGTAATTCCAGTTACCAATGAGCTTCAGAATGCTAACAATTTGAAGTAGCTTACCGTATCATAACACAAGCTGTTAGTCGCCGTCTTATTCCTAGGTTCGATCTCTAAACCAGTGTCCAATTGCGATGGACACAGTGGCACAGGGATAAGACATTTCTTCTAGTTCCTCGGGTATTCCCCGACATTGGCATTCCAAAAATGCTCCATATTAATTAATTAATTAATTAATTATATATTTATAGACGCTGAATAATCATAACAATTGTCAGCGTCGATAAATAAACACCCTTAAACAACAGAAGGACCCACCTATTTCGCCCGCTAATAAAGATCAGTGTAACAGCACTGAACTCCGTTCGATGTATCGATGTGTCGACTCTGTTGACGCGGTAGGCTCAGGTGGCTGATTGATTTGTCACGTGTTTACGTAAACAGACCGCGGAGCTGTGCTTTGTTTGGTGTGATACAGTCACAAGTTGGTGCTGGCGTTCTTTACTGTCCTCGATTATAAAGCTGGTTCACGCATGCGTAGTGTTTCAACACCGGACGTGCACAAGAAACACAATCGAATTCCAACAGCGCTAATAAAAAAACGAGCGGGAAATTGGCGCTATGACCTGTCACCAGCGGGGCCGTATTTAAGCGTGTTGTGGCCCCCCAAACTGTGACATTTAAGGGGTCGCTTCCCCCTCCATTAAATTTTAGGTTTAGTAGTTTTTCCTGCTTGTCGAAGGGCGCCTACACAGTGCTACGACTGCTGTTACAGGTGGCCCCACTGAGGCCCAAAGCTGCAGCTTGTCTAGCTTATGCGTAAATCCGGCCCTGGACAAGAGGCGCAAAGTGTTTCACATTTTGTGCACAAGGATCGCTAATCATAGGCACGTCCAGTACTCTAGAGCAAAGTGGTTGATTCTAGATCACAGTGGTTGATTCTAGAGCACAGTGGTTGATTCTAGAGAACAGTGGTTGATTCTAGAGCACAGTGGTTGATTCTAGAGCACAGTTGTTGCTCTAGAGCACAGTGGTTGATTCTAGAGCACTGTGGTTGATTCTAGAACACAGTGGTTGTTTCTAGAGCACATTGGTTGATTCTAGAGCACAGTGGTTGATTCTAGATCACAGTGGTTGGTTCTAGAGCACAGTGGTTGATTCTAGAGAACAGTGGTTGATTCTAGAGCACAGTGGTTGATTCTAGAGCACAGTCGTTGCTCTAGAGCACAGTGGTTGATTCTAGAGCACTGTGGTTGATTCTAGAACACAGTGATTGTTTCTAGAGCACATTGGTTGATTCTAGAGCACAGTGGTTGATTCTAGAACACAGTGGTTGATTCTAGAGCAAAGTGGTTGATTCTAGAGCACAGTGGTTGATTCTAGAGCACAGTGGTTGATTATAGAGCACAGTGGTTGTTTCTAGAGCACAGTGGTTGTTTCTAGAGCACAGTGGTTGATTCTAGAGCACAGTGGTTGTTTCTAGAGAACTGGTTGATTCTAGAGCACAGTGGTTAATTCTAGAGCACAGTGGTTGATTCTAGAGCACAGTGGTTAATTCTAGAGTACAGTGGTTGATAAATGCTCTACTGTTTGACATCGAAACAGCCTCTTAAGGTGGATCATTCCGCTGTGTTATAAGCACTAACACAATAACACCGACTACCACATCTGTCCAACACAACATACGAGTATGGCCCAGCTACATCTTTCGGCTTTTCAACAAGTCAACATTCGACTGCGCCGAAATTTTACAGCTTAATTGCAACTGTTAAGTCTTGTATCATGCACCTCCCATCTACCCACACGTACTACATGTCTCACCCATCTCATACTTCTCGATACCGCGCAGTAAACACACTCCGTATCACTTATACAAACCAGTCAGTTAATGTTGTACATTGAAATAATGGCTGTTTGTTCTGAAATCCACACAAAACACATAAATACACTGTGTGGGCAGAACGTAGAATTGTTGAATGTTGAACATGGTGGTACGTATAGTAACCACTGGGCTTTAGAGGTTTAATATACATTGTACATAAATACAGTCCGTACCGTGCAGTAAACACTCCGTCTCAGTTATACAAACCAGTCAGTTAATGTTGTACAGTGAAATAATCGCTGTTTGTTCTGAGATCCACACAAAACACATAAATACAGTCCGTACCGCGCAGTAAACACACTCCGTCTCAGTTATACAAACCAGTCAGTTAATGTTGTACAGTGAAATAATCGCTGTTTGTTCTGAGATCCACACAAAACACATAAATACAGTCCGTACCGCGCAGTAAACACACTCCGTCTCAGTTATACAAACCAGTCAGTTAATGCTGTACAGTGAAATAATCGCTGTTTGTTCTGAGATCCACACAAGACACATAAATACAGTCCGTACCGCGCAGTAAACACACTCCGTCTCAGTTATACAAACCAGTCAGTTAATGTTGTACAGTGAAATAATCGCTGTTTGTTCTGAGATCCACACAAAACACATAAATACAGTCCGTACCGCGCAGTAAACACACTCCGTCTCAGTTATACAAACCAGTCAGTTAATGCTGTACAGTGAAATAATCGCTGTTTGTTCTGAGATCCACACAAAACACATAAATACAGTCCGTACCGCGCAGTAAACACACTCCGTCTCAGTTATACAAACCAGTCAGTTAATGCTGTACAGTGAAATAATCGCTGTTTGTTCTGAGATCCACACAAAACACATAAATACAGTCCGTACCGCGCAGTAAACACACTCCGTCTCAGTTATACAAACCAGTCAGTTAATGTTGTACAGTGAAATAATCGCTGTTTGTTCTGAGATCCACACAAAACACATAAATACAGTCCGTACCGCGCAGTAAACACACTCCGTCTCAGTTATACAAACCAGTCAGTTAATGTTGTACAGTGAAATAATCGCTGTTTGTTCTGAGATCCACACAAAACACATAAATACAGTCCGTACCGCGCAGTAAACACACTCCGTCTCAGTTATACAAACCAGTCAGTTAATGTTGTACAGTGAAATAATCGCTGTTTGTTCTGAGATCCACACAAAACACATAAATACAGTCCGTACCGCGCAGTAAACACACTCCGTCTCAGTTATACAAACCAGTCAGTTAATGTTGTACAGTGAAATAATCGCTGTTTGTTCTGAGATCCACACAAAACACATAAATACAGTCCGTACCGCGCAGTAAACACACACTCCGTCTCAGTTATACAAACCAGTCAGTTAATGTTGTACAGTGAAATAATCGCTGTTTGTTCTGAGATCCACACAAAACACATAAATACACTGTAGGCATAATGGAGGAGTTTTTAACTGATAAAGCAGGTGGTACGCATATTTACCAGTTTCTGTTAATGGGTTAAGCACAGGCACGTATTTTTTTATATTCACGTAATTCGTGATGATGAATGAATTAAGGACTCTTGAAGTTTATTTTTTTTTCCAGTGGAACTAACTTCGTTTCCAGATCCTTACAGTTGTTATTGGCCTCGCATATCGATCTATTCATGAGTCCTGCTATTCACGCAGTTTAATCGCGCTTGCAGTTCAGATTTGCATGTGAAATGCTCTCTTTCTGCCCCTTCCCCTCTCTCTACATATCTACACTTCTGCCAGTTTTTCCTCGTTTTATTTTTCTGGTATTCATTTACATAAATTTCGTGTTACTGACGATACGGTTAATAAAATTTTTTGCCCATTTGCATAGCAAAGCCAGCCGCTGCGATGATATTGCCTAAGGACAGTCGTGCCCTTGTGTAGGGCAGTACTCAGGTGAACGTGGTTGAGGCGAAAGTATTAACGCCAATTATTATTATTATTATTAATGGGCCGCGATAGCTTAGTCGGTATAGCGACTAAGCTACGAGCTGGACGGTCCAGGGATCGAATCCCGGTGGAGGCGAGATTTTCCGCACACGTCAAGACCGGCCCTGGGGTCTACGCAGCCTCCTATACCGGGTCTCTTCCACGGGGGTAAAGCGGCCGGGGCGTGGCGTTGATCACCCACTCCATCTAGCGCCGATGTTAAAGAAAAAGTAGAGCTATACCTCTACTCCCCCTCTACGCCTTCATGGTCTGTTATAGGGTAAACTTTACCTTTATTATTATTATTATTATTATTATTTACACTTACTAGCCCATTACCATTCAAACGTGACGAGGATAGTAACTTACACATTACCCAGTCGTATATCCATTTCGTACCTTCATCTCCTTCCCTCTTTACTACGGTATTAGTTGCCAGTCATTGTTCACCCCTTATCATACCAACGACAAACATAGTTAAGGCGAATAAATTGGCATATATATATAATTATTGTTAATGTTAATATATTTATTTAACTTTGATAATAATTTCAAAATGTGGGATGCGATAACGAGAAATTTTGGGAGCTTTATTTTGGCAGCGTAGAGATCTTCGTAATGAAACTCGTAACTATGCTCTATACAATAAGCATATTATTATTATTATTATTATTATTATCATCATCATCATCATAATTCTGAGCCACACAAATCCAGTTTCCAACGTTTTAGCATATTTCTCAACGATCAATTTGAATATTGATCTGCTATCTGCATAGTTTTCAGGCGCGCTTGAAAAATTTCGAAAAGCGACCATTAGCTTCGTCATGTCTGTCTGTCCGTCCGCATGCGACAACTCGGCTTCCCACTGGACGGATTTTCATGAAATTTGATATTTGAGTATTCTTCTAAAACCTGTCTAGAAAATTCAAGTTTCATTAAAACCTGACAACAATAACGGTACTTTACATGAACACCTCTGTACATTTATGATAATATCTCGCTGAATTCTTCTTAGAATGAGAAATGTTTCAGACAAAAGTTGTAGAGAAAATCAAAACACACATTTTATGTTCAATAACTTTTTTCCGAAAATCGTGCCGTTTATGAGATATGTGGGAAAATATGTTACAGCCAGACAGGCCACAGATGACAATATAATTCGGCGCATGCGCTTTGCATGCTAGATAACTAAGGCTACAGACACACACTGAGAATATGTAATACTTTTTGTTTTTTAACGGCAAAAATGGTTACGCGAACGCGCCTCAATTAGTCTCGTCCTTTTAGGTTTCCGAGTAAAACGTTTTAAGCATTCCTCCACTTTCAAATGCATGCTATGTGTGTGTTCCATCATATCGTCTTCACTTGATCACTTACAACACCCAGCAGACAGTACAATAATGCAGCTCCTCATTATACAGTTTCTGTACCCTCCACTCCCCTCACTTCCCCCACCCCCGGTCCCAATACTCCCCTCAGCTCCCCTCCACTTTATGTGACACCTACAAAATAATACACACGTGTGTCTTGTTGTTTGTGCGTCGTAAGGCAGAAGGGAAGGTGAATGGTTGACTAACACAGTAGCATGCATTTATGTAAGGGACTGTGAGGGTGAAGTGTTAGGACGTGGGGCGTGGTTACGTCATGGAAGAAACAGAGGAGTCTTGCTTAAACGGCGTGTGTGTGTTTATGTATGTATGTACGTAAGATTGTATGTATGTATGCATGTATGTATGTATGTATGTGTGTATGTATGTATGTATGTATGTACGCATGTATGTATGTATGTATGTATGTATGTACGCATGTATGTATGTATGTATGTATGTATATGCAGTGCCCACGTAGCTCAGGTCGACACAGCTGTAAAGCCACACCAAAGCTGTAAAGCCACACCACAGCTGTACAGCCACACCACAGCTGTACAGCCACTCCACAGCTGTAAAGCCACACCACAGCTGTACAGCCACGCCACAGCTGTAAAGCCACACCACAGCTGTAAAGCCACGCCACAGCTGTAAAGCCACGCCACAGCTGTACAGCCACGCCACAGCTGTAAAGCCACACCACAGCTGTAAAGCCACACCACAGCTGTAAGCCACACCACAGCTGTAAAGCCACACCACAGCTGTACAGCCACACCACAGCTGTAAAGCCACACCACAGCTGTAAAGCCACACCCTGTACCTACTAATAACATCAGCCTGCCTTCTACAGCACATTTCGATCACCATATTCAATGTATTCATGAGGCAGATCCTAGGATCTTCCCCAGAAAGCTTCGACCCTCAGCTTCTTCCGTCCAACTTACCTTAAATCCTTTTTAGATCTTTCATAAAAGATTTGGCAGAAACATTTCAGTAAAAGTATCGTTCTTGTTCCTCTGTTTTTCATTTCGTGGGATTACAGGAAGTCACGTTAAATTAAACGTGCTACTTTTTATGTAAGTATGTCGGCCGAGACAGAGAGAGATGCTTTGACACAACGCGACAGTACTTTTATGTTCAGTGCTTCTGATAGCCGGAAAAGCATTGCTTTGTCTAAAGGTTTGCAGGCTTTGCCAGCTTATCCTCATGAGAAGAGCAGTATTATGATGACGAATATGGATGGAGCATGATGGGCGGGATATGTAGCAAGCACGATACGGGGAGAAATCATTGCGACGTTTTGGTAGGTACCCGACAGGAGAGGGACTGCTTGGAAGACCAAGGTATATATTGGAGAATAATATTAAAGTTGGTCTTATTTAATAGGTTGGCAGGATGTGTACTGGATTAATGTGGCTCAGGACAGGGACCAGTGGCGGAATGTTCTGAACATCGTAATGAACCTGCGGTTTCTAAAAGAGACAGGAAGTGCTGAGCAACTGTTAGGTTCTAGAGACGGGCTCGGTCGCAAATAGTTCGTTACGTAATTCTCGTTTATGCAGTGTTGTCTGCTATCTGACACGAGTTTTGCTGCTTACGTTCTGCCCACACAGTGTATTTATGTGTTTTGTGTGGATCTGAGAACAAACAGCGATTATTTCACTGTACAGCATTAACTGACTGGTTTGTATAACTGAGACGGAGTGTGTTTACTGCGCGGTACGAACTGTATTTATGTGTCTTGTGTGGATCTCAGAACAAACAGCGATTATTTCACTGTACAGCATTAACTGACTGGTTTGTATAACTGAGACGGAGTGTGTTTACTGCGCGGTACGGACTGTATTTATGTGTTTTGTGTGGATCTCAGAACAAACAGCGATTATTTCACTGTACAGCATTAACTGACTGGTTTGTATAACTGAGACGGAGTGTGTTTACTGCGCGGTACGAACTGTATTTATGTGTTTTGTGTGGATCTCAGAACAAACAGCGATTATTTCACTGCACAACATTAACTGACTGGTTTGTATAACTGAGACGGAGTGTGTTTACTGCGCGGTACGGACTGTATTTATGTGTTTTGTGTGGATCTCAGAACAAACAGCGATTATTTTACTGTACAACATTAACTGACTGATTTGTATAACTGAGACGGAGTGTGTTTACTGCGCGGTACGGACTGTATTTATGTGTTTTGTGTGGATCTCAGAACAAACAGCGATTATTTCACTGTACAACATTAACTGACTGGTTTGTATAACTGAGACGGAGTGTGTTTACTGCGCGGTACGGACTGTATTTATGTGTTTTGTGTGGATCTCAGAACAAACAGCGATTATTTCACTGTACAACATTAACTGACTGGTTTGTATAACTGAGATGGAGTGTGTTTACTGCGCGGTACGGACTGTATTTATGTGTTTTGTGTGGATCTCAGAACAAACAGCGATTATTTCACTGTACAGCATAAACTGACTGGTTTGTATAACTGAGACGGAGTGTGCTTTCTGCGCGGTACGGACTGAATCTTTTAAACACAATTCGGGTTAATTCTAGTGTTCAAACAGCTAAAATGCCACACACCAAGCCGTGGCCCACAGCTGTAGCCATATCGATAAGTTACCAGTCGCTACAAAGTCATATTTGCCCTGCTGTGTTCAGTCCTCAGACAGCAGCAGGTCCCATTTTGTATTAACCTACGGCTGAGCGATGCAGATAAAGGCCAGCGGAGGTTACGGTTATCTATTTTTTATTTAGTCCTTACTCTTTCCCTTTCAACTGCAAACTTTTGACGTAATTCACATTCAGCTTATGATCCGTCACGTCGTTATAAGCTCAGTAATTACCTTGTTGCCCCTTCCTGGTGATCACGTACTGTAGTTCGTTACGAAGACATCCGGTTAGTGCAGTAGTACCTGTGTGTGGGTCATTGTACCATCTTGTCACGTGCAATAGTACCTGTGTGGGGTCATTGTACCATCTTGTCACGTGCAATAGTACCTGTGTGTGGGTTATTGTACCATCTTGTCACGTGCAATAGTACCTGTGTGTGGGTCATTGTACCATCTTGTCACGTGCAATAGTACCTGTGTGTGGGTCATTGTACCATCTTGTCACGTGCAATAGTACCTGTGTGTGGGTCATTGTACCATCTTGTCACGTGCAATAGTACCTGGTTGTGGGTCATTGTACCATCTTGTCACGTGCAATAATACTGGTGTATGGGTCATTGTACCATCTTGTCACGTGCAATAGTAGTGGTGTATGGGTCATTGTACCATCTTGTCACGTGCAATAGTAGTGGTGTATGGGTCATTGTACCATCTTGTCACGTGCAATAGTACCTGTGTGTGGGTCATTGTACCATCTTGTCGCGTGCAATAGTAGTGGTGTATGGGTCATTGTACCATCTTGTCACGTGCAATAGTAGTGGTGTATGGGTCATTGTACCATCTTGTCACGTGCAATAGTAGTGGTGTATGGGTCATTGTACCATCTTGTCACGTGAAATAGTACCGGTGTGTGGGTCATTGTACCATCTTGTCACGTGCAATAGTAGTGGTGTATGGGTCATTGTACCATCTTGTCACGTGCAATAGTAGTTGTGTATGGGTCATTGTACCATCTTGTCACGTGCAATAGTACCGGCGTGTGGGTCATTTTACCATCTTGTCACGTGCAATAATACCGGTGTGTGGGTCATTGTACCATCTTGTCACGTGAAATAGTACCGGTGTGTGGGTCATTGTACCATCTTGTCATGTGCAATAGTAGTGGTGTATGGGTCATTGTACCATCTTGTCACGTGCAATAGTAGTGGTGTATGGGTCATTGTACCATCTTGTCACGTGCAATAGTACCGGCGTGTGGGTCATTGTACCATCTTATCACGTGCAATAGTACCGGTGTGTGGGTCATTGTACCATCTTGTCACGTGCACGTACCATCTTGTGGCACATGACGCCTTACAGTTTGGTATATTGACATCTTTGAAGTTGCTGTATCTCCTGAACATAATATTGTTATGCCACAATTGTTGCTCCATTTTAGAGCTTGTACCCTTTCACTTTACGACCATTTAACATTATGTATTTTCTTTAAAATCACCCTGTATATACCAAAGTACACGGCGTCACATTCGACAGGACTATACAGATTTATAGCCTGCTGTTTTGTGTGCTGAGTCTTGGCTTTGTGCCACAACAAAATCGTGCAGAAATCAAACACACAAATTGGTTTCTAAAATGAAGCAAAACTTTTCCTTCTGTCCTGCACCCAGTCGTGCCAACTGTATCATATAACCAGACGTTACTGTATCATATAACCAGACGTTACTGTACCATATAACCAGACGTTACTGTATCATATAACCAGACGTTACTGTACCATATAACCAGACGTTACTGTATCATATAACCAGACGTTACTGTATCATATAACCAGACGTTACTGTATCATATAACCAGACGTTACTGTATCATATAATCAGACGTTACTGTATCATATAACCAGACGTTACTGCATCATATAACCAGACGTTACTGTATCATATAACCAGACGTTACTGTATCATATAACCAGACGTTACTGTATCATATAACCAGACGTTACTGTATCATATAATCAGACGTTACTGTATCATATAACCAGACGTTACTGTATCATATAACCAGACGTTACTGTATCATATAACCAGACGTTACTGTACCATATAACCAGACGTTACTGTACCATATAACCAGACGTTACTGTATCATATAACCAGACGTTACTGTATCATATAACCAGACGTTACTGTATCATATAACCAGACGTTACTGTATCATATAACCAGAGGTTACTGTATCATATAACCAGACGTTATTGTACCATATAACCAGACGTTACTGTACCATATAACCAGACGTTACTGTATCATATAACCAGACGTTACTGTATCATATAACCAGACGTTACTGTATCATATAACCAGACGTTACTGTATCATATAACCAGACGTTACTGTATCATATAACCAGACGTTACTGTAATATATAACCAGACGTTACTGTATCATATAACCAGACGTTACTGTATCATATAACCAGACGTTACTGTATCATATAACCAGACGTTACTGTATCATATAACCAGACGTTACTGTATCATATAACCAGACGTTACTGTATCATATAACCAGACGTTACTGTATCATATAACCAGACGTTACTGTATCATATAACCAGACGTTACTGTATCATATAACCAGACGTTACTGTATCATATAACCAGACGTTACTGTATCATATAACCAGACGTTACTGTATCATATAACCAGACGTTACTGTATCATATAACCAGACGTTACTGTATCATATAACCAGACGTTACTGTATCATATAACAGACGTTACTGTATCATATAACAGACGTTACTGTTCATATAACCGACGTTACTGTATCATATAACCAGACGTTACTGTATCATATAACCAGACGTCGTTTACATGAGTACTGCATATAACCAGACGTTACTGTATCATATAACCAGACGTTACTGTATCATATAACCAGACGTTACTGTATCATATAACCAGACGTTACTGTATCATATAACCAGACGTTACTGTATCATATAACCAGACGTTACTGTACCATATAACCAGACGTTACTGTATCATATACGACGTTCTAACAATACAGCGTTACTGTATCATATAACCAGACGTTACTGTATCATATAACCAGACGTTACTGTATCATATAACCAGACGTTACTGTTTCATATAACCAGACGTTACATCCGTCATCAGTTCTACACGAACACCCAGAAAGTGTCCACAAAACTCCAGTAAATAGAGGTTTGTTTTAATGAAAATTCCTCTCAGCAGACTGTGGAATTTTAGGCTTTCATTTAGTTATGTCTCTGTGTTTGTCCATCCTCATGTCCGTGTCCAGTAGTGACAGTAAAACCACACGCAGGGCCGACCTCTGTGTTTCAAGGTGCTGACATCTGCTGGCGTACCGAACAAGCGTATTAAATGTATTGTAGCGTGTAGCCCTAAGTGTTTGTTTAGTCAATAGGTTCT
This sequence comes from Reticulitermes speratus, assembly GCA_021186555.1. NCBI lineage: Eukaryota > Metazoa > Arthropoda > Insecta > Blattodea > Rhinotermitidae > Reticulitermes > Reticulitermes speratus. The sequence goes on from JAJKFL010000237.1 coordinate 42,085,649, forward strand.
GGGAAGAGTTTAAGTTGTAGCGGTAGCGCAGTTGGTTGAGACACTGCTTTACAGGCCTGTAGGACGCGGGTTCAATCCCCGATGGAGTCATTGGAATAATCCTTTCGGTCGCACTATGGCCCTAGGGTCGACTCAGCCTCTAACAGAAATGAGTATCAGGAATATCTCATGGGGGGGGGGGGGGGGGGGTAAAGGTGGCCGGTGCGTAGGGCTGACAACCTTACCACCTTTATGTGCCGATTGTCTATAAATCTGGTAGTCTGAACCTCCTGGAGCCCTAAGGGCCTGTCCAGGCCTGTAATGGGGTTGCTTTACATGTACATATAGCTTTACATTTACATATAGCTTTACATTTACTTATAGCTTTACATTTACATATAGCTTTACATTTACATATAGCTTTACATTTACATATAGCTTTACATTTACATATAGCTTTACATTTACATTAGCTTTACATTTACATGTAGCTTTACATTTACATATAGCTTTACATTTACATGTAGCTTTACATTTACATTTAGCTTTACATTTACATTAGCTTTACATTTACATGTAGCTTTACATTTACATGTAGCTTTACATTTACATGTAGCTTTACATTTACATATAGCTTTACATTTACATATAGCTTTACATTTACATGTAGCTTTACATTTACATATAGCTTTGCATTTACATATAGCTTTGCATTTACATATAGCTTTGCATTTACATATAGCTTTACATTTACATATAGCTTTACATTTACATATAGCTTTACATTTACATATAGCTTTGCATTTAATATAGCTTTACATTTACATATAGCTTTACATTTACATTTAGCTTTACATTTACATGTAGCTTTACATTTACATGTAGCTTTACATTTACATGTAGCTTTACATTTACATATAGCTTTACATTTACATATAGCTTTACATTTACATGTAGCTTTACATTTACATGTAGCTTTACATTTACATATAGCTTTACATTTACATATAGCTTTGCATTTACATATAGCTTTACATTTACATATAGCTTTACATTTACATATAGCTTTACATTTACATATAGCTTTACATTTACATATAGCTTTACCTTTACATATAGCTTTACATTTACATATAGCTTTACCTTTACATATAGCTTTACATTTACATATAGCTTTACCTTTACTTTTACCACTGCTCTTTAAATAGTTAATACAATGCATTAACTGCAGCAGTAAGCTGTCTGTCGCACGCACATTCTAAGTAATTCCGGTCTCTGTGTGTAGCGTTTCGCTCGCATAGACAGTGCTGCTCCTTGTCAAACACAATTTAGTTACCGTGTACTGCTTGCGATACGAAGAGAGAGGAGATTGAAAGTTCATGGGAAAATTGGAAAACTGAGTTTGAAGGCTGTTTAGCTAAGTCTCTTGTTTTTCTGCTTCTGCCAATGAACAGACTATCACAGCCGCCAGCCAGTGTCGCTCTGTTACGCTGTGACGGTGTTGTCGTGTTCCTGAAAGCTGCTTACGTGTACCTAAGGGCTAGCTTTGAGAGTGTTTTGTGTTCAACTTGTGGAGACAAACACTGCTGTACTTAATACATGTATATATATATATATATATTATAATGCAGATTGTGTAAAATACGTGAATGGAGCAGGAGTGCACAAATTCCGAGGGCCAGATCGCGCAGGCGACTAAATTTTGTACAATGGCTATGTCACCCGTATGGCGCCTACAATTTTGAGGCAACTCCGATAGCTCAGCCGGTATATCGACTCGCTACAAGCTGGACGGTCTGGGGATCGAATCCCGGTGGAGGCGAGCTTTTCAGCACACGTCCATACCGGCCCTGGGGCCTACCCAGCCTCCTGCACAATGGGTACCGAGTCATTCCCGGGGGTAAAGCGGCCGGGGCGTGGAGTTGACCACCCACCCCCGTCTAGTGCCGAGGTTAAAGAAAGAGTAGAGTTATACCTTTACTCCCTCTCTGGGCCTTCATGGACTGTTATAGGGTGACCTTTACCTTTACCTAGATTTTTGGAAAATTTGTCGGCCCCTGATATAGGAAGAAGCTAAACGTCTCTCTGTCTGAGCAAACCATAATTTGTACTTTCCACAAAATGTTATTGCGATTAACATATAGCCATTTAGAAGACATTATGTTAAGAGTAGCCTAACTCAGTGTGAACTTAACTTGCTGCGCCATGGCTCAGGCGGTTAGTTGTGGGTTTCTGTGCCCGGAGACCGGGGTTCGACCCCAGGCCTGTCCATATGAGATCAGTGGTGGTAATGTCATTATCGTTCCACCAATGTTCCAGACTCATTAATCCATCATTTACACTGTTCTAGACGTTTGACAGCGCCGATCAGTGACAGACAGACAGACGTATACTTCCCTGAGTCACAACGTGACTACTGCGTGCAGCGTGTTCCGGTTTCACGTTCTGACACTCTGTAGTTTATGCTTGCGAGTTAAATGGGAGAGGAGCTCGGAGATAGAAAGAGTTTTGAGCATTGTAAGTTATGTCGTCCGTCCTGTGGCAGGCGGTCGTTTCGTAAAAGAAACCAATATTAAGGACTGACTATCTGCAGAGCGCAGCCTCTGTGGTGCCGAGATTTACGGCGAGGTTAGTTCATATAGCAGTCCGCGCTGAGCAGTTTCCGTTACTCCGATCGCTGTATAGAGGCATGTTGGGGCAAGTGATGGCTATTTGGTGCAGCGTCTTGTGTCCCGCAGGAAGTAAGACAGCTTAGATGCACAGTGATTGCTGTATTTATTTCACGATATGACTCCGTATATGCCGATCCCAGTGGCCGCGCGGTCTAAGGCGTCGGTCTGCGGCCGCTCGCTTACTGGGATTGTGGGTTCGAATCCTTGCCGATCCCAGTGGCCGCGCGGTCTAAGGCGTCGGTCTGCGGCCGCTCGCTTACTGGGATTGTGGGTTCGAATCCTTGCCGATCGCAGTGGCCGCGCGGTCTAAGGCGTCGGTCTGCGGCCGCTCGCTTACTGGGATTGTGGGTTCGAATCCTTGCCGATCGCAGTGGCCGCGCGGTCTAAGGCGTCGGTCTGCGGCCGCTCGCTTACTGGGATTGTGGGTTCGAATCCTTGCCGATCCCCGTGGCCGCGCGGTCTAAGGCGTCGGTCTGCGGCCGCTCGCTTACTGGGATTGTGGGTTCGAATCCTTGCCGATCCAGTGGCCGCGCGGTCTAAGACGTGGGTCTGCGGCCGCTCGCTTACTGGGATTGTGGGTTCGAATCCTTGCCGATCCCAGTGGCCGCGCGGTCTAAGGCGTCGGTCTGCGGCCGCTCGCTTACTGGGATTGTGGGTTCGAATCCTTGCCGATCCCAGTGGCCGCGCGGTCTAAGGCGTGGGTCTGCGGCCGCTCGCTTACTGGGATTGTGGGTTCGAATCCTTGCCGATCCCAGTGGCCGCGCGGTCTAAGGCGTCGGTCTGCGGCCGCTCGCTTACTGGGATTGTGGGTTCGAATCCTTGCCGATCCCAGTGGCCGCGTGGTCTAAGGCGTGGGTCTGCGGCCGCTCGCTTACTGGGATTGTGGGTTCGAATTCTTGCCGATCCCAGTGGCCGCGCGGTCTAAGGCGTCGGTCTGCGGCCGCTCGCTTACTGGGATTGTGGGTTCGAATCCTTGCCGATCCCAGTGGCCGCGTGGTCTAAGGCGTGGGTCTGCGGCCGCTCGCTTACTGGGATTGTGGGTTCGAATTCTTGCCGATCCCAGTGGCCGCGCGGTCTAAGGCGTGGGTCTGCGGCCGCTCGCTTACTGGGATTGTGGGTTCGAATCCTTGCCGATCCCAGTGGCCGCGCGGTCTAAGGCGTCGGTCTGCGGCCGCTCGCTTACTGGGATTGTGGGTTCGAATCCTTGCCGATCCCAGTGGCCGCGCGGTCTAAGGCGTGGGTCTGCGGCCGCTCGCTTACTGGGATTGTGGGTTCGAATCCTTGCCGATCCCAGTGGCCGCGCGGTCTAAGGCGTCGGTCTGCGGCCGCTCGCTTACTGGGATTGTGGGTTCGAATCCTTGCCGATCCCAGTGGCCGCGCGGTCTAAGGCGTGGGTCTGCGGCCGCTCGCTTACTGGGATTGTGGGTTCGAATCCTTGCCGATCCCAGTGGCCGCGCGGTCTAAGGCGTCGGTCTGCGGCCGCTCGCTTACTGGGATTGTGGGTTCGAATCCTTGCCGATCCCAGTGGCCGCGCGGTCTAAGGCGTGGGTCTGCGGCCGCTCGCTTACTGGGATTGTGGGTTCGAATCCTTGCCGATCCCAGTGGCCGCGCTGTCTAAGGCGTGGGTCTGCGGCCGCTCGCTTACTGGGATTGTGGGTTCGAATCCCACCGGGGGCATGGATGTTTGTGTTGTGTTTGTTGTAAGGACGGTAGCATGGAACGTAAAGTGACATGAAGGACGAAAGGATTTAAACAGTACAAAAATGGATCAAAGGGGAAAAACCCCGGACAGGCAAAAAAATAAATCCCAGCAGGGGGCATGGATGTTTGTCTCTTTTGAGTGTGTGTTGTCAGGTAGAGGTCTCTGCGACGGGCTGATCACTCGTCGAGAGGAGTCCCGCTGTGTATCTAAAAAGTGTGATAGTGAAGCCTCGAAAAAATGAGGAGGCCTAGGCCCCCAAGGGGCTGTCGTTGCCATTGGGAAAAAAAAGACTCCATATATTCTGGTACAGTTTTATCAAAATGTAGAAAGTGGAGACAGTAGGTCACTCCGAAACGCTGGTAATTTTTTTTACTAAATATACTTCGTCACATCCCACAAGAGAGTAATGTTGTCACCGCTGTGATAAGCTGAAGTCTATAGCACAGTCCGTCTTAAGAAACTGATAGTTTCTAAGCAACTCAATAAATTTCCATCCATTAACAATCCCGAAGGTTCATTTCCGTGTTCAGAAGAGCCTGTCACTGGTGAGTATCCAGAGCCAGATGAATCCAAGCTGCACTGACGCGGTATAAAGTTACCCCTTCACACGCCATGAAGGCATGTTCGGGTTGGAGGTTTAACTCCACACATTCATAATCTCAGCACTAGATTGAAGTGAGTTGTCAGCCGTATTCGCCGGCCATCTTACCTCGAGGTAAAGTGTGGGCCTTAGAGCCGGTTTGGACGTTTTGGAGAAGAGGAATATTACTTGTCTCTGTCAGGAGTCGATCACCCAGTCCTTAGTCTCGTCAGTATATCGTACCGACTGATCTGTCCCGGATTTTATTTTTCCCCCAAACGTAAGTAACTTTCTGCCAGACTACACGGTGCCACACCCCAGGAGACAGTAATCGTCAGTTCGAATGTTCATTACCGCTATAACAACAGCCGGCACTGAACCGTAAAGGCGTTATTGTATGAGGGTATTGTTTGGCAAACTTTCTGACTAACATACATAGCACACGTGACAACTCAATGAGCAGACTCAATAGTTGACACAGTGTCTCTGATTGCCAAGAAACTTCACAGAAAGTCACATAGTTGATAGAGTGTCTCTAAATTGCCAGGAAAATAAAAACAAACTCGAATAGTTGGTAGAGTTCGTATAAATTACCAAGAAGCTTCGAACTCTAATAGTTGGCACGGTATCTCTCAATTAACAGGAAGATTTAAATAAACTTGAACAGTTGATAGGGTGTGTGTTAAATTACGTAAATTACCACGAAACTTTATAGAAAGTTCACTAGTTGATAGAGTGTCTCTAAATTGTTAGGAAAATAAAAACAAACTCGAATAGTTGGTAGAGTTCGTATAAATTACTAAAAAACTTCAAACCTAATAGTTAGTACGGTATCTCTCAATTAAGAGGAAGATTTAAATAAACTTGAACAGTTGATAGGGTGTGTGTTAATTATTTAAATTACCACGAAACTTTATAGAAACTCACTATTTGATAGAGTGTTTGTAATTTTCCAGCAGACTTAAAAGAATTTGCAGTAGTTGATAGAGTGTCTGTAAATTACGAGGAAATGTTAAAATCGAAAAGTTGATAATGTGTTTCTAAAACGTTTCTAAAACTGGAATAGTTGATAGAGTATCTCTAAATTACCAGGACCTGTCCTGTCGATGAGACATACTCGTATACACGCAGATCTCTGATTTCTCTACGCAGTTCTGTTTGTCTGCATAACGCATGCGCACTATTCATTATGACACGCCCGTTACTTCCCTTTGATCTCGTCCGTTGACAACTGAACACACGATGGAGATTGCATTCCCACGTGTTCGAGAGATACACTAAACACTGACTGCTTCATCAGCAAGTACTGCGCTAAAATAAATGGAATTCAGAATTGTAACCTGTGATCGGACCCTTGAACGCTGTACTGTCTCTTTATGCAGTTATGACCTCCTTTGATCTGACAGCATATCGCTGTTACAGTGATGCATTCCACATATGGTGCTTGAGCTCTTTACGTCGATGGCACTTGGCAAGCACAGTGGTTACTTGTCATAGCTAACCAACTAACCAAATAACCACCTGTATGGAACACAGTACTGGTTGAGATCCTTCAAGTTCTGATCAGTAACTGTCCACGTCACAAGCCTAACGTTCAGTACCGTATTCACAACAGTCTTTTACCGGACACATCAGCCAGATAAATCCACTCCACAACCCAATCCTGTTTTTCTAAGACCTGTTTTGAATTTTGTTATTTAATAGGTACCACTGGTTGTTTTTTTTTAGGTGGTAAAGCAGCCGGGGGCGTGAAGCTGGCCACTCACCTTCATCTAGTGATGAGAATAAGAATGAATGGAGTTACAGATATACTGCCGTTGTTTTTTTATGGCTTACGCAGGGAGAAAGTAATATTTACTATTATTTGTAATAATATCTTCCCATCTACGCTTACATAAATACGCACTGTGAACTCAATTCACATCTGTATATGACGTCACATAAATAATTTTATTTCTGTTTTATTTAACATTGTTAGTACTTCAAAATATAGGGTGTTTCTTTTATCGTGTCCCCGAGCACGGCAGCTTTATCGGTTATAAAACCTGCATCGGCCGGCACATCCGTTGACAGTTACAGAGCTCAGGGACAAGATAAAAGGGACACTCTATAGATGCTAATAATAGCATGATTATTAACTGATTGGAGAGGGAGTAGAAGGAAGGGGTCGTGGCCTGACTTGTCTGTAGGGATTAGGAAAAATGACGGATAAACTTAGGACACGCGATATTGGACAGAGATTTGAACGTGGAAGGTATCGGGTAGGAAGCAGTGGAAACTTCGCTGTTGTTTCCATTTGACGTTAATAATATGGGCACTGAAGATGTCATATTTACATCGAAACATCATAACAAAATTTCTGTCACAACATCCTCAACACCCCGCATTGAAGGTGCTAAGGCAGCTGCTCATTTAGGATTCGACACACTCTATGACACCTTTATTCGCACATTCACGCAATCTCTTACCCCAGCTCTCACTGACACGCATGTACACGTTCACACCACACACACTCGCACAAACATAACGCACCACGCAAAAGCGACATGTTGCTTGAGCAGGGGTGAACAAAGTAGAAATTGCGTTACGAAATAATGACCGTGACGGAGGCTGGCCTGTAACAAAGCACGAAGCATTCGTATATCGCTCTGTTTGTAAAGCGGTACAGATGCGGCTCCTCGCCCCTTTTTGTAGTGATCTACCCTTCGGAGCAGCCCCAAATTTATGTTGGACAGAATTCTGTGTTTATGTGCGGCTGTGAGGTGGACAGAAAAAAGGCGGTGTTGGACAGGGCGCATGGACGCCGTAAGTGCTCGCTAGTTGGAATGCTGTCCTAAGGGAGCGGATACCAAACATACCAACTAGCTTCCTGACGCGATGTTGGGGGGGGGGGGGGGGGTACACGCCCTAGCAGTCCAAGCCAGGGTCCACTCCGTGTCCCTGTTGTTGACATAACGGGGACACGGAACAATTAGTCAGTGGCAGCTGCAGTGGCGTGTAGTCCCTGAGGACCAGGTGGATTGCAGTGGCGTGCGGACAGCACAGCCAGTGTCAAGTGGGCTACAAGCGCTGATCTAGTTCACGTGGTTTTGTGCGAGTTTGCAGCGAAACCTGGCAAAATTCAGTCTGATAACTTTGCCGGTGTGAGGATTGTCATGAAATTTAGTGCTGGGAAGTTTTAATCTAATTTATCGACATATTCCAAGTTTTGTTAAAATCGCGCAGCAGTACTGGACACTTTTACATCAAGACCTGCACAAATTTCTGTAGGCATCTCGAGTGTCTGTCGGAGCGAAACATACTTGGAACGAAAGTAGTGAAGAGAAGTCAAACACATTTCACTGTTAGTGCGCTTTTGTTTGTGGACGTCTTACTGTCTATAACGAGGGCAGTGAAGGAACTAACTAACCAACTAACTAACCAACCAACTAACCAACTAACTAACCAACAAACTAACTCCATGTAGCACAGTCCTTCTTAAGAAGCTAACAGGTCGTCAGCTAGTCAAGAAATTCCCCACGTTTTATGGAACCCGAAGGTTCATTACCGCACTCACAACAGCCCGCCACCTGTCCCTATCCTGAGGAACACTCCAGAGTTGTTACGTTACCCGCGCGTTTCCTAACTTGTTTGCTTGACTGACTCCTTACTGCAGAACTTCCCTGCAGCACTGAACAGCTATTTGACTCATTACAGCAGTCCATGTCTAAACAAACCCTTCATACTCATGACAGTATTCACAAAAGCGCGCAGTTGGCGCTACACAGTGTACCCAAGGTTTTGCGTTACGAAAACTTGGCGGGAGTGCGAGTTGGTGGTAAGTGAGAAACTTTACGATCCGGCCGTTTTACCCCCCTGTACCGAATTGTAGGTCTCAAAGAGTCGGTCTGGAGGCAATGCCTGCTTTAACCTCAACACCGGTTGGTGGTAAGTGAGCAGCTTTACGATGCGGCCGTTTTACCCCCCTGTACCCAATTGTAGGTCTCAAAGTGTCGGTCTGGACACAGTAATGCCTGCTTTAACCTCAACACCGGTTGGTGGTAAGTGAGCAGCTTTACGATCCGGCCGTTTTACCCCCCTGTACCCAATTGTAGGTCTCAAAGAGTCGGTCTGGACACAGTAATGCCTGCTTTAACCTCAACACTGGTTGGTGGTAAGTGAGCAGCTTTACGATGCGGCCGTATTTACCCCCCCGGTACCCAATTGTAGGTCTCAAAGAGTCGGTCTGGACACAGTAATGCCTGCTTTAACCTCAACACTGGTTGGTGGTAAGTGAGCAGCTTTACGATCCGGCCGTTTTACCCCACCGGTACCCAATTGTAGGTCTCAAAGAGTCGGTCTGGACAGAGTAATGCCTGCTTTAACCTCAACACCGGTTGGTGGTAAGTGAGCAGCTTTACGATCCGGCCGTTTTACCCCCCTGTACCCAATTGTAGGTCTCAAAGTGTCGGTCAGTAATGCCTGCTTTAACTCAACACTGGTTGGTGGTAAGTGAGCAGCTTTACGATCCGGCCGTTTTACCCACCGGTACCCAATTGTAGGTCTCAAAGTGTCGGTCAGTAATGCCTGCTTTAACCTCAACACCGGTTGGTGGTAAGTGAATAGCTTTACGATCCGGCCGTTTTACCCCACCGGTACCCAATTGTAGGTCTCAAAGTGTCGGTCTGGACACAGTAATGCCTGCTTTAACCTCAACACCGGTTGGTGGTAAGTGAGCAGCTTTACGATCCGGCCATTTTACCCCACCGGTACCCAATTGTAGGCCTCAAAGTGTCGGTCTGGACACAGTAATGCCTGCTTTAACCTCAACACCGGTTGGTGGTAAGTGAGCAGCTTTACGATCCGGCCGTTTTACCCCCCCTGTACCCAATTGTAGGTCTCAAAGTGTCGGTCTGGACACGGTAATGCCTGCTTTAACCTCAACACCGGTTGGTGGTAAGTGAATAGCTTTACGATCCGGCCGTTTTACCCACCGGTACCCAATTGTAGGTCTCAAAGTGTCGGTCAGATGCCTGCTGCGGCCCAGTCAACCCCTGTAGTGAAGCCAGTTCCCGGTAGTGAGGTCATAAATACTGCTATTGAGCGATTTGGTTGTAGCGCTGATGAATCTTCGAGGCATCATAACAGGCAATCCATCATATTGTCGGGAATAAATCTAGTGCAGTGAGGTTAATTACATCAGTGTTACCAACATGTGTGCAGCAAAATGGGGCAGAACAATTAAAGGGCTACAATTTAATGGATCTGTAATCTGGTCGCATTAAACACATTTAAACTGAGCCACATGAACCAACTGAAGCATCAGGGGGCCTTTGTTAGCAAGTTTAACCCAATTTTTCCTAATTAATCGAACATAGTGATCTCAATGTATGTCCTGATGTACCCAGACAGACAGACGGACAATGCCGGGGTAGCTTTTACAGTTGTGAGGATTTAATTAGCGAATTTGCACATCGATGGTACAATTAATTTATTGGCTTTATAGGGGAGGCGATAGGGTATGATTTCTTGCAAGGCCAGGGGTATTTTCCCCTGCCACAGCATTTCGATCGCCTGTTGGTCCCAAACTACTTACTGTCCAACGGCTATTGGAGCTTTGTGCGGTCTAAGGCGTGGGTCTACGGCCGCTCGCTTACTGGGATTGTGGGTTCGAATCCCGCCTAGGGCATGGATGTCTGTCTCTTGTGAGTGTTGTGTGTTGTCAGGTAGAGGTCTCTGCGACGGGCTGATCACTCGTACGGAGGAGTCCTACCGAGTGTGGTGTGTCTAAAAAGTGTGTGATCGTGAAGCCTCGAAAAACGAGGCGGCCTACGCCCCCAAGGGGCTGTCGAGCCATTGGAAAAAAAATTGGGGCTCTGTCCCGGGAGGGTAAAGTGGACGGGGCGTGAAGCTGACTAAGCAACCTCCATGTGGTGCTGAGTTGAAGAATATTTGGCGTTTTAATCCACTGTTCCCTAACTATTCATGGCTTAGGATTTAATTAAACACAGGTAGAGCTTTACCTGTTGTTCTGTATGGATATGAAAATTAAATTCTTACACACACAGTGGGAGATAATGTTAGGTCGAAGATATCACAGAACAAATGCAAAGTGGAGTAGTAAGGAAGGGAGTAGCAGGAGGCTGCAGATAATTGTATGACGAAGAGAATTGCAACTTGCGGTGCTCACCGGATGCTATGAAGCTGATAAGAGACAGTCGTAACGAGATGGACAGGTGCGTACAAAATGTAGCAAAACCAGAAGTGTGTAGACCACGTCTATGTGGACGTACGGTAACAAGTTAACCCAAAATTCACGCGATATTGAGATGTGACGTGAAAGCACGATCCTCAGACAGGGACCCACATGAAAATTTATTTGGATTGAACCGGCTTATTTAGTGACGTGAGTTATATATACTGATCTTACGTACAGATTTATTGTTAGTTCCGGCTTTGTGACGTACGCACTGAATCTTAAGCTGCGTCCGCATTTGTAAATATGTTTGTTGTGCGTCGAATGTGAAAATTCAACGCACAAATTTTCGCCGTAAGGTAAATGTCCTTGCTAAATAAAAATTTATTTCGTGCGCTGTGCGTCTGTTATCAACACGTGCGTGTGGCAACACAAACTTTTTATCAGACGCACCTCACAGTCACACACACGTCCACACTATTAATATATTTCGGCGCAAATCTCTTTGATACATTAAAAAAAAAAACCGATAATGAATGGATCGTATGCGTTGAATGTCACGAACATTTTTGTGCGCGTTCGTATGCGTCACGCACGTCCGCACTGAGATAAATGTTTTAACGCACACACAAATTTGTGTCAAATACAACACACAACAAAAAAATTTATCAATGTGTACGCGGTTTTATTCATAAAATGTATGGAATACATCTTCAAAGGTTTGATGTGTGTTTGACGTAGATCAGCTTTCATTTGATAATATTTGTAAAGAAGAGAGACAGTCTTTTGTTTGTGACAGCTCTCTTGTATGTTTTGCTATGCTGCTGTCAGTTGTTAGACTCTAAGAAATTCGCGTGAACACATATTTGTGTTTGGACAGTTTCAATAATTAGGTAAGGGTAAAGGTCACCCTAGAACAGGCCATGAAGGCCCAGAGGGGGAGTAGAGGTATAGCTCTACTCTTTCCTTAACCTCGGCACTAGATGGGGGTGGGTGGTCAACGCCACGCCCCGGCCGCTTTACCCCCGGGAATGACCCGGTACCCATTGTATAGGAGGCTGTGTAGGCCCCAGGGCCGGTCTGGACGGGTGCGGAAAATTTCACCCCACCGGGATTCGATCCCGGACCGTCCAGCCCGTAGCGAGTCGATATACCGACTGAGCTATCGCGGCCCTTCAATAAATAGGCTTTTTGTAATTAGGTATTTGTGTGAGGAAATATTTTGACATTAGACATGTTAATTGCACGTAAAGTTTTGGACGAGGCGGTTTAAGTAAACGGGCTTCTTGGGCTTATTTTTATGAAGAAGTTTAAAATTATGACTAAAATGTGAGGTCAGGCAGTTGCGGAATTTGGCGCTTTGAGATTAGCCTGTTTTAGTGAACGGTCGTGGAGGCATGCATCCAAGTATTAGCCCAGCTTTAGTTATCGTTCAGACAGTCCAGTAACTCTCGCTGCAGTCAGGCCACAAGCACTGTTTTATATACAGGGCATACACAAAAGAATGGTGCGGTTTTAATAGTGAACACTATTAAAACCGCACCATTCTTTTGTGTATGCCCTGTACATTCACTAAACCAATATTCAACTCTATCTGCTCATTTGTCACACTACTAGGAGCCTGTTGCAATTTTTATGTTCAATACAGTACACAGTTATGTGAGTGTCAAGCAGCAGCGAGTGTACTGGTCAGTTATTTAATTTATGGTTCGTTACGACATTAACCGGTACAATGATTTCGTGAATGATAAATTGGAAGGGATTTGGAAGGAAGAGGCCTATACTGACAGAGGTACTATTCAGGCAGTCACATAGATGAAATGAGGAAACTACGGATCTCTGAGGATAGCCGAACGCCGATCGATATTCGAACCCGACACCTCTCATACAAGCCAGTAGTGTTGTGCTTGTGCCAACTTACTGTGTAAGTTACTTCTAGAGGTGGAGTGAAGCTGAGACCTTGTGGAATGATAATTGGTAGGGGGGAAACCTGCCCCGGTACGATTTCGTCCTCCACAAATCCCACACAGTCTTTCCTGCCAAATGTATAGTACTTTTAGTCTGAACATAATTGGTTATTTACTGCACAAAATAGCTACGTGTTTCGGCTATAGAGTATAGCTATCATCAAGCTGTTTACAAGAATAAAATGGAAATATTCGCAGTTTCGTGATTTGAGATCTTAAAACCTTACCTATATATATATATATATATATATATATATATATATATATATACATACACTACATAACATACATAAAGTAGGTAGGTGGCCTTGGGAATAAACGTTTTAGTAAGTATGTAAAATTAAGTTTGAAAAGACTGAAACAATATTAATACATTAATATTGGTTTATAAATATTAACGTTACCGATAAAATGTAGGCACCTCTAGTGGGGATCTTCCTTTATACAGGGTGTTTCATAAATCCCTCCGGGATTTCGGAGGTCTGTAGCTCAGGAGTCAAATCACACACAAGGGATGAGATCATGTCAGTGAAAAGAGTACATATCCAAGTTTTGAACCTACCTTACAAATGTTCAATATGTCCCCCTTTGGTGACTCGACAGACGTCAATCCTGTAATCTAGCTCCGGCCTACCTGTTCGTTTTGCGACACACAAACAGCCAGTTTCCTCGCATTTTCTATACCAGTCTCTTACTGTTTTGTCCGTTGGTGGTTCTGTACGATACTTGGTTAGAAAACCACGTTGCACTGTTACAATTGACTGGGTTTTAGCGAATTGCAGGACACAAAAAGCTTTCTGTTCACCTGAAAACGCCATGTTTGCACACCACTGCCTCCTAGCGGAGAAACGGGTAACTACGCCATCGCATCTACCACCTTTTACATTTCCTCTATCCGTTGGAATGCTTTTATCTCTTATATGTGGGTTTGCTACTGCACGGCCAAGCCTCTAAATCCCGGATGGACTTATGAAACACGCTGTATAATTTATTTATTTGTTTACAGTGGTCTCGTGTTATAACGCAAAATTTATTGTCTAAGTTGGTGTTTTAATTCGGCTGTTCTGTTTATATATTGGAACCTGAAATGATATTGGAATTTTTTCGTACCACTGAGCACACCGGCAGCTGTAACGTATCGGCCTTTATCCTCAGTCTCTCAGTTTCCGCTATCCTTACATTCACTTTCTTCTGCCTAATCCTTTGTACTTCGCTATACAGGGCTGATGTTAAAAATAAACCGGTCGACCCAGCACAATCCAACTTAATACCCTTGGTGTGCGTGAGTGATTTAGTGAGTCACGCCCTAGTTGGAACGACATCTATTGTTAGAGGATTTTGTGTTTTCTGTGAGGTACGAGCTATAACACCTAGTTTGGCGTGGCAAACATTTTTGCCAGATTTGGGAATTTTGAGGTTTTCGCAGTCCTTATTTTCAAGTGTTGGTGGGCCTTACAATTGCAGGACCTACCAATTGCAGGACCTACCAATTGCAGGACCTACCAATTGCAGGACCTACCAATTGCAGGACCTACCAATTGCAGCACCTACCAATTGCAGGACCTACCAATTGCAGCACCTACCAATTGCAGGACCTTACAATTGCAGGACCTACCAATTGCAGCACCTACCAATTGCAGGACCTTACAATTGCAGGACCTACCAATTGCAGCACCTACCAATTGCAGGACCTACCAATTGCAGGACCTACCAATTGCAGCACCTACCAATTGCAGGACCTACCAATTGCAGCACCTACCAATTGCAGGACCTACCAATTGCAGGACCTACCAATTGCAGGACCTACCAATTGCAGGACCTACCAATTGCAGGACCTACCAATTGCAGCACCTACCAATTGCAGGACCTACCAATTGCAGGACCTACCAATTGCAGCACCTACCAATTGCAGGACCTACCAATTGCAGCACCTACCAATTGCAGGACCTACCAATTGCAGGACCTACCAATTGCAGGACCTACCAATTGCAGGACCTACCAATTGCAGGACCTACCAATTGCAGGACCTACCAATTGCAGGACCTACCAATTGCAGGACCTACCAATTCAGGACCTACCAATTGCAGGACCTACCAATTGCAGGACCTACCAATTGCAGGACCTACCAATTGCAGGACCTACCAATTGCAGGACCTACCAATTGCAGGACCTACCAATTGCAGGACCTACCAATTGCAGGACCTACCAATTTCAGGACCTACCAATTGCAGGACCTACCAATTGCAGGACCTACCAATTGCAGGACCTACCAATTGCAGGACCTACCAACCAGTCCTCTAAGTTCAAGGCGCTGCATTCGTTTGCGCACCGTAACATCCAGAAGACCAGATTCCTTGTAACCGGGTTTTAGTATAGTATAATACAGTATAGTATAATACAGTATAGTATAATACAGTATATAACAGTATGTATGTATTCGGATCCCAGTGGCCGCGCGGTCTAAGGCGTCGGTCTACGGCCACTCGCTTGCTGGGATTGTGGGTTCGAATCCCGCCTAGGACATGGATTCTGTCTCTTGTGAGTGTTGTGTGTTGTCAGGTAGAGGTCTCTGCGACGGGCTGATCACTCGTCCAGAGGAGTCCTACCGAGTGTGTTGTGTCTAAAAAGTGTGATTGTGAAGCCTCGGAAAAATGAGGCGGCATAGGCCCCAAGGGGCTGTAGAGCCATTAGAAAAAAGAAATAGTATAGTATAGTATAGTCTGGTTACGTACTCACTCACTCTTACGCCCAAATTTTTGCCTTTCTATGAACTCGTTAACCCTTTAAAGACGAATCGTAAACTGTTTAATTTAAAGACCCAGTTCGTACGCGCAGTAAACATTAACCCTTTAAAGACGAATCGTAAACTGTTTCATTTAAAGACCCAGTTCGTACCGCGCAGTAAACACTTTTCATCTCGGTTAGAAAACAAATCAATTTATGTTGTATAATGAAAACGTCGCTGTTTGCTGTAATATAAATACAAAACACATAAATACAGTGTGGGCAGAATGTAGAATTTGTGAATGTTAAAACTGTTGATGTATCAAGTAGCCGTTAGGCTTTAAAATGTTAATGTCGTGTTGAACTTCACCAAATGTCTACCAATTGTGTATCTGCTGTGTGAGATCTGAGCTTGTGGTGGCAGTGAGTGTCACGATTACGGTCTTCTAAGTCCTGAATCTGTAGGAGTGGGTAAGGAGTGTGTAGTCAGGAATCGAGCTGTGTAAGTAGCAAGTAATAAGTGGTAGAACGGAAAAATCAGTGATCTTACGAGCTATAAATGACAACGGGAAGAGCAAGTACCTCTACAGATATTGGTGAGTAGGAATTCGAACTGAAAGTGCCCTAACGAATATTACATATCTTAAAACAAATCAATTTTGAGGTTAGGAAGAGCTAACAAAACAACTGAAGAGCGCTTCCAGAGTAGCCAACCCAAGTCGGAACACCACACGTCGGAAGTGACGAAACGGAAGGCCCCCAGTGAACTCAAGTGGAAACCCCCAGAACTACCGTAAGGGACTGTATCCTCTCTGTGCGTGGCGACACCGTGGGGGAGAGACTAGGACGCTGAGGAGAGAGAACGGAGTAGTACGGACCAGCAAGAGGCAAATTGAGGAGCAGAGATCGAAACTGTCAACATGAAGCCGTCACCAAGTAACATACCAAAGCGCGCTATCAGAACAAAGGACAAAAAAGTCGACAATGCAATTGGATCACCGAAACCAACAGAGACAACTGAGGCAACTAAAGACAAAGACTCGGACATTAAGTCATTGCTATCCGAGATTCTACTGGAGGTAAAGAACCTCAAAAAACAGAGTGAGGAATTTAGAACAGAAACGAAGAAGGAAATTCTGGACCTCAAAAATGAAATAAAGGCACGAGACGAAAATTGGGAGACGAAATACAACTCTCTAGATTCAAAAATAAGCAACGTCGAAAATAGGACGGATGAGAGCATTAGGCATCTAGTGGATAAAATCAAGTACTTGGAAGTAGCGGACGAGCGTCGAGCCAAAAGAGAAAAGAAAAACAACGTGATCATTAAGAGCAATGGAATGGGCACAGACAACCAGGAGTCGTTGAATATGAAGGTCAAAGACGTATTGAGTAAGATTGAGGCAAACACGGCCTTCAGAAAAGCAACCTTTATCGGAAAGGATAAAAACAACAGAGATATCGTAAGAGTTGAACTTAATACATTCGAAGAGAAAATAAATGTAATGAAGAATAAAAGTAAACTGCAAGGCCAAGAGTGCTTCATAGATGACGACATGACGCTAAATGAGAGAGAGATACAAGCAGAACTTAGGAAACTAGCAAGAGAAGAAAAAGAAAAAGGCAACTCTGTAAAGGTGGGCTACCAGAAACTCCAAATAAATGGCAACTGGGTAAACTGGAAGGATCTAGCAACAGCAAAAGCACCTTAAAGGACTCTACCGATGTACACCAAAAACACAAGAACCAGAAGAGAAGTACACAGGAATTGATATTAGCAACCCTAAATGTAAGATCTCTCAGAACCAAAGAAAAAGAACTAGAACTAGAAAATGCAATAAGGGATTTGAAATACGACGTCTTAGGGATAAGCGAAATGAGAAAATATGGAGAAGCAATAATTGAGAGGACGAATGGTGATATTTTAAGCTATATAGGCGAAACCAAAGGGCAAAAAGGAGTGGGCTTCATAGTTAAGAAGTACTTAAAACCAAACATTCAGGAAATCATAGGAATTTCAGAAAGGATCGCCGTATTAATATTACTAAAAAATGGACTGAAAATAACCATCATCCAAGTTTATGCTCCGACAGAGTCGAGCTCTGACCAGGAAATAGAAGACTTTTACGACCTCCTGGACGACACCCTGAATACTTATCGATCGCATAGAAATTTTGTTATGGGGGACTTTAATAGTAAAATTGGGAGACGAGAGCACCAGGATGAAGACCCGATCGGCCCGTACGGCTATGGCACTAGGAACGAGAGAGGCGATAGACTGATTCAGTTCGCACAGGGTCAAAGACTGAAAATAATAAACTCTTTCTATAAGAAAAATCCAGCTAGTAAGTGGACCTGGCGGGCGCCAAATGGCATAACAAAGAATGAAATCGACTTCATTTTAAGCGACACGCTAAGCAATGTGCAGAGTTTCCAGGTAATTAATGGCTTGAAATTTGACACAGATCACAGGATGCTTCGCATGAAAATGATAACTTACAAACAGAGACGACAGAGGAAAACCGCCCCAAGAATGAGAGCCGAAAATGTTAACGACACGAAATATAGGCTCGAACTACAACGAAATTTGGAAACACTGAATCACAATACGGAAAACACAGTACAGGAATATTACACAAATCTGGAAAACTGTATCATGCAAGCAGTAAACAACGCTGCGGAGAAAGACAGGAACAAGAAGAAACGCATTATCCTAAGTGAGAGCACCAAGAAACTGATCGACCAAAGGGAGCATATTAAACCATTTATACACGACTCGCCTAGGAACAGAATAGAATACTCTGAGCTAAACAAACTCACGAAAAGAGAAATCAGAAAGGACCTCCGGGATCACATTTCAAAGGAAGTGAAAACCATAATTGAAAAATCAAAATCTGTGAAGAAAATCAGAAAAGAACTCACGGATGGAAAACATTGGATATTGGGAGTAAAGAACAGAAATGGGAAGAGGATAGCTTCAAGGGCAGAGATAAGTAAGCACGCGACAGATTACTACAGGGACCTATACACATCTACCCTGCCAGCAGAGAACCCAGGCCGGAGACCTCTTCGCAAGAAAGACGATGACGAAGATGTTAGCTTATCCATCCTCCCCAGTGAAGTAAGAACGGCAATAATGGAATTGAAGAACGGAAAAATACCAGGAGAGGACGGCATACTAAATGAGTTCATCAAACTTGGCATAGAGGAAATCATACCACCTATTACCCGGTTATTTAACCTGATATTGGATACCGAGGAAGTACCTAAACAATGGAACCTCAGCACGATAATACTTCTCCACAAGAAAGGCCCAAAAGACGACCTAAATAACTATAGACCAATAAGTTTGATGTCAAACCTTTACAAACTTTTCTCGAAAATAATCACGAAGAGACTAACTAAAATTCTTGACGAAAACCAACCGCCGGAGCAGGCAGGATTTCGCTCGGGCTACAGTACAACGGACCATATCCAGACAATAAACCAGATATTTGAAAAAATGGAAGAATATAACCATGAAATACATATTGCCTTTATTGACTACAGAAAGGCCTTCGATTCCGTAGAGCATGAGTGCGTTCTTCAAGCACTGGAAAATCAAGGCATACAGAGCAAATATGTAAGACTTCTTGCATCGATCTATAGGAACAGCTATGCCAAAGTACGAACGGAACTTGAGGGCAGCACATTCAGGCTAGAACGAGGAGTCAAACAAGGGGATCCTCTTTCACCTAAGCTCTTTACTTGCCTTTTAGAGAATCAGTTTCGCAAACTAGATTGGGATAACAAATACGGAATAAGCATCAATGGAAGAAGATTGACCAATCTGAGATTTGCAGACGACATAGTTCTCTTCGCAAAAACTGGGCGCGAATTAGAGAATATGATTCATGACGTAAACAAAGTCAGCAACGAAGTAGGTCTTTCAATGAATCCTAGGAAAACTAAATTGATGACAAATGGAACGGAAGTTGAAATTAAAGTTAACAGAGAAGTATTAGAATATGTAAGGGAGTACACATATTTAGGCCAAATAGTCTCTTTTCATAAGAGTTCAGGGAAAGAAGTAAAAAGAAGAATTGGTCTAGCATGGAACAAATTTTGGAGTCTAAAATTTATTTTATTGGACAAATATATAAGACTATCAACGAAAAGGGAAGTCTTCGAAACCTGTGTGATTCCAGCACTATTGTACGGCTGCCAGACATGGTCTCCCACCTCCAAGGAAAGGAAAATGCTACAAGTCTGCCAGAGGAAAATGGAGAGAAAAATTCTGCGAATATCCATAAAGGACAGAATAAGAAACGAAGATGTCAGGAAAGAGTTAGGCACAAGAGATGGCGTACAAACCGCAGTTCAGCTGAAATGGAAGTGGGGAGGCCACGTATCAAGAATGCATGAATCTAGATGGGCCTATGCAGCGACGATGTGGGACCCCAAGACAGGAAAGAGGAACGTGGGACGACCTAGAACCCGTTGGTCCGCCTTATTCACCGAAATAGTGGGCAGGCAGTGGACACGTGTGGCCAGGAATAGGACTGAATGGAGAAGACTTGAGAAGTCACTAAGAACAGTTCAGACAATATAATTATGTAAACTGTGCAAGCTATGGCAAAATATCAGGCTAGAAGCAGATCATGCTAGAAAAGACTCTAGGATAAAGTCAAACACTAATTGTAAAGAAAATTATGCAAGCTACTTTCTGTGGTCAGTCTCAGTCCCCAACTAGTTTTAACTCATGGCCGCTTGTAATCCAGATCTGGTAGGATCACGTGTTAGTACCCAAAAGCTTGCTAGGACTAGCTCACCTAGCGAGCACTCTCAGAGCTCACCCTGCACATAGCAGGAGGCCTTTGCCCTCATGGGATGTTATAGGCTTATTTTATTTTATTTTATTTTATTTTTATTTAAGTCCTTACGCCGTTACGCATGATCCACTACACGGTGTTACATCCTAGAAGGTCGTAGTCTTCACCGTGCGTGCGTGAACAAAACGCCTGCAGCCGTATGTTTAGACTACAAGCTACACAGACGTGTCGGAGAAGTTGCCGCGGCAGCACGGCGAGCTGTTTAAATGCAAACTAAACGCAGTAAGTTGTCAGTCTGACAGTGTTTTGTCAGTCTGACAGTGTTTTGTCTGTCTGGTTACACACAGGCTTGTAATGCGTACATATTTTGAATTAGAAGGTTCTTAGAGACAAAATCAGAAAGGCACTGCCGATCGATCGATTGCTTCTTTTTCCGGGAGCCTCGGTTTCAAATCTGAACCCAGACCGGCTGTCCCGTCTTCTCGTGATTTTACTGCGTAACTCCAAGCTTACGTCGGGAATAGCAACTGATGTGAGGCCACGATTGCTCCTGTCGGATACTTTCCAATTCATCATTCACTGATACAGTTTAGACATCCGATGTTATACAGGCTGAGTCATTCACAGCATCGTCACGTAAAACACGAAAATGTTTTGGATATAATGTTTGTGTCTGCAGATGTTGATTGTAATGGAGGAGATTTTTGTGTAATGGATAAGCAAAAGAATACGACGATGATTATAATGATACGTACTCGAGAAGAAAGGACGAGAAAAATATCATGAACGTTAAAGAATTGTTATTATTATTATTAGTAGTAGTAGTAGTAGTAGCAATGGTAGTAATAGTGTTTTTTTCTGTTTGTATTCGCCTTTCTATCCTGTTGCTCTGACATCCGTTTTAATATTATCCTCTCGTGTTCCCCAAGGACCTCGAATATACTCTTTCCTACAGGTCCCCCCTCTCACCAAAACCCTATATGCATTTTCCCGCTCCGCCATACGTGTCTTACGCTCCACCCATCTCATTTCCCTTGATATCGTCGTCCAAGTAATATTTGGTGAGATATACGAGTATAAAGTGCGTGAAGAATAGAGAACGAAGCTTCGCAATTTGTACCCAGAGCGCGACACTGTACTACGAATGTTAAATCATTCAACGAGGAATGACAAGCGGATTGCATGCAAGATGTATGAGTGTGTACAGAATCCTGAGGCCCTTTAAAACCAATATCCTGGCGCGGTCTGAGCAGAGTATCTGTGACACAAGCAGTTTCCTCTGTGCTTCCTTCGTATCAGGTTTTTTATTTTTCCGGAACTACTTTTAGTGTGAAAGAATGAGAGCCTTTGTGCGATCGTCTGTCCTTACCTCAGAGTTCAAAATGCTATTTGCTGACATTTCCTGCATCTCAAAGGTCTTTCAAACTTCTGTGTTGTAAGTAGAATTGTCGGTGGCTGTGTAATGGCCTGTCGATATTAGACACATCTGCAATGTGCTCTGTCTTTTTGAACAGCCATTACAGTTCGACGTTGCATAAGTTACAGGTCTGTGATGTTGAGGGGCTTGGGGGGGGGGGGCGTGGAGACAGAGAGTGACGTTCAAACATGTTAACGGACATCCCGTTGTGCTGTTGCGACTAACAAATTAAGAAAATTACCGTCAAATATAATTATATTCATTGTATGACCATCTTCTGTTGGCTATAAGCTACATGTTTCGGCCCAATTGGGCATCGTCGGGATTTACATAAATTTGAAAGGAATTAAAGCGAACTTCGATTTATATTTTCATATATTATAAGAAATTAATTAACTGCTCTATTGTCATCAGATTGAGGAATTTACATGTTAACACATCGAATGTGCACAAAGTGTACTGATTTTTGGTGAAGGAAATATATGTGTTAACACATCGAGTGTGCACAAAGTGTACTGATTTTTGGTGAAGGAAATTTACGTGTTAACACATCGAATGTGCGCAAAGCGTACTGATTTTTGGTGAAGGAAATTTACGTGTTAACACATCGAGTGTGCACAAAGTGTAATGATTTTTGGTGAAGGAAATTTACGTGTTAACACATCGAGTGTGCACAAAGTGTACTGGTTTTTGGTGAAGGAAATTTACGTGTTAACACATCGAGTGTGCACAAAGTGTACTGATTTTTGGTGAAGGAAATTTACGTCTTAACACATCGAGTGTGCACAAAGTGTACTGGTTTTTGGTGAAGGAAATTTACGTGTTAACACATCGAGTGTGCACAAAGTGTACTGATTTTGGTGAAGGAAATTTACGTGTTAACACATCGAGTGTGCACAAAGTGTACTGATTTTTGGTGAAGGAAATTTACGTGTTAACACATCGAGTGTGCACAAAGTGTACTGGTTTTTGGTGAAGGAAATTTACGTGTTAACACATCGAGTGTGCACAAAGTGTACTGATTTTTGGTGAAGGAAATTTACGTGTTAACACATCGAGTGTGCACAAAGTGTACTGAGTTTTGGTGAAGGAAATTTACGTCTTAACACATCGAGTGTGCACAAAGTGTACTGGTTTTTGGTGAAGGAAATTTACGTGTTAACACATCGAGTGTGCACAAAGTGTACTGATTTTGGTGAAGGAAATTTACGTGTTAACACATCGAGTGTGCACAAAGTGTACTGATTTTTGGTGAAGGAAATTTACATGTTAACACATCGAGTGTGCACAAAGTGTACTGATTTTTGGTGAAGGAAATATATGTGTTAACACATCGAGTGTGCACAAAGTGTACTGATTTTTGGTGAAGGAAATATATGTATTAACACATCGAGTGTGCACAAAGTGTACTGATTTTTGGTGAAGGAAATTTACGTGTTAACACATCGAGTGGCCGCGTTATCGAACTTCGAAGCACACTTCGTGGTGCTGTAACGACAACAGAGACACTGAAAAACGACGCTTTCGCAGACATACGTCATCATTTCATGGACCACAGTTGGCTTGCACGCAGATATTCAGATGTGAGTCACGCAGTCTAAATGCTAAGGTTCCGCAGTTAGTGCTGGGAAACGTTGAAATGCACAGATCAGTGGTTGCAGCCGAGGAAGCTGATGAAGCAGTGCCATACCAGACAACGGGCATGTCAGCTAGTTGTTACTCAGGCACAGTTCTCACGTCTCGCAGTCAGTTGTTTTAACTTAGGACTTCGTCTTGCACTTGGCCAAGTTTTCCCCCCTAGCTTTTGGCAGACTGTAAAGAGCTGTGAGGGAACAAAGCTAAGGTCATAGACCTCATTAAGACTCGACAGCAGGGATGACCAACCGCCAACAATTTCCTACTCTTTTCTGCTGAGCGTTTCCTCCGAAACGTCGATACTCACGTACAAGACAACAGCAGTGACAGAACAAAGCTAAGGCCATAGACCTCATTAAAACTCGACAGCAGGAATGACCAACCGCCAACAATTTCCTACTCTTTTCTTCTGTGCGTTTCCTCCGAAACGTCGATACTCACGTACAAGACAACAGCAGTGACAGAACAAAGCTAAGGTCATAGACCTCATTAAGACTCGACAGCAGGAATGACCAACCGCCAACAATTTCCTGCTCTTTTCTGCTGTGCGTTTCCTCCGAAACGTCGATACTTACGTACAAGGCAACAGCAGTGACAGAACAAAGCTAAGGTCATAGACCTCATTAAGACTCGACAGCAGGGATGACCAACTGGCAACAATTTCCTGCTGTTTTCTGCTGTGCGTTTCCTCCGAAACGTCGATACTTACGTACAAGGCAACAGCAGTGACAGAACAAAGCTAAGGTCATAGACCTCATTAAGACTCGACAGCAGGGATGACCAACCGCCAACAATTTCCTGCTCTTTTCTGCTTGTGTTTCCTCCGAAACGTCGATACTCACGTACAAGGCAACAGCAGTGACAGAACAAAGCTAAGGTCATAGACCTCATTAAGACTCGACAGCAGGGATGACCAACCGCCAACAGTTTCCTACTCTTTTCTGCTGTACGTTTCCTCCGAAACGTCGATACTTACGTACAAGACAACAGCAGTGACAGAACAAAGCTAAGGTCATAGACCTCATTAAGACTCGACAGCAGGGATGACCAACCGCCAACAATTTCCTACTCTTTTTTGCTGTACGTTTCCTCCGAAACGTCGATACTCACAAGACTACAGCAGTGCTAACAACAATCGCTGTGATACCCTGAACCTTCCCGCCTTACGTCATCACTCTCTATTCATCCCAATGCAGTGTCTTACAGCTTTGCTTGTCCGTATCGAACACAAGATTAAACCCTTTAAGATATAAGTTTGCTGTTTGTTGTATTTTGTAAAGATGCCAGGGGATATTCCTTGAGCCGTTTTAAGTTGGCAAGCCTGTTACAGTACAAAAGATAACGCTGTAGTAGTCGTAGCAGGCCTGTAATAGGATTATTATGTTCGGTACGGCAGAATTAATACAGTCATCCGATTAGAACCCGGGGCTCGCGTGTAAGGGCCTTGCTACTGATATATCCACAGTTGAGTGGGGTTGTTATTGGAAGGGCATTGCGAGTTGTGAAGTGGGAGTTCTTATCTAGACGTCGTACTGGATAGGGTGTTCAGTTCTGTAAGGGTGTCACAGTGAGGGGTGCTGAGGGGAGTGTCTGGACATGAGAGGGAGGAAGTGACAAGGGGTGGAGACAATTAAATGCTCCATAATTTGTAATCTTCACTGTCTTCCGGAGGCTAAATGAGAATTTCTGTGGTCGTCTGTTTCTTCGTAAATATCGAGATATTAGCATGTATCAGGCTACGACCGGTTCCCTTGACACCTTTACAATTCAGTAATAATCGTAGATTTACTTTATATTCAGAGCTGTCGGCTGTCGTGTTTAAATAAAGAACAGATGGTCGTAAGTGATGTTATGGCATGGTGGACAGATTATGACAAATGAAAAAGCCAGAGAGTGTGGAATATTTCATTTATTTAGGTAGCATGATAACAAATGATGCAAGGTGTACACGTGACATTGAATACAGAATTGTTATGGCTAAAGCAGCATTTAACAAGAAGACTCTTTTGACAAGCAAACTGGACTTAAATTTAAGTAAGAAACTAGTAAAGTGCTACATTTGGAGCTTAGCTTTGTGTGGTGCTGAAACGTGGACACTTGGGAAAGTAGATCGGAAGTATCTGGAAAGTTTTGATATGTGGTGCTGGAGAAGAATGGAGAAGATCAGTTGGACCGATCGTGTGAGAAATGAAGAAGTATTACACAGAGTGAAGGAGGAGAGGAATATCGTACATACAATAAAAAGAAGAAAGGCTAACTGGATTGGTCACATCTTGCGTAGAAACTGCCTTCTGAAACAGGTGATTGAAGGAAAGTTAGAAGGAAGGATAGAAATGACGGGAAGACGAGGGAGAAGACGTAAGCAGCTACTGGATGACCTTAAGGAAAAGAAAAGATACTGGAAATTGAAAGAGGAAGCACTAGATCACACGCTTTGGAAGAGGCTACGGACCTGTCGTAAGACGAATCCTAATTAAACACTTTTATTCTAAGTAAGTTATGGATCTGGTGAGCGGTAACAAAGTCCAGACTCGAATACGTGATCCCCTGTAACGGAAGCAAAGCGGAATTAATTTCACACGTGAGGAAGGAAAGAGTATTGTGGAAACAATGTAAGAGCAATATCCATTGTGCGAGGCTGTTGCTGTGTAATGCGCGCCGTGAACTGTGTAATCCTGAGGGCGCTGGAGCATCACCACAGTTTCCCAATACCGTAAACACCTACAGAAATTGTCACTTAACACCCCGGACTTAGTAAGGTTCGATCGATATGCATTACAGGTTTCTACAGGGTGATCCTGAATAACGTAGATTTTTCAAGAGTTCGACATAGAGGACACAACGTCGACAGGACGTATTCATATTCTCCATGGCATTTCAAAAGCTGCATCTTACAAATTATATGCGAAGCTTCGTTATGACATTATACAGGGTATTCCTGAATAACGTAGAGTTTTCAAGAGTTCGCCATAGAGGACACAGCGTCGACAGGACGTATTCATATTCTCCATGGCATTTCAAACGCTGCATCTTACAAATTATATGCGAATCTTCGTTATGACATTATACAGGGTGATCCTGAATAACGTAGAGTTTTCAAGAGTTCGACATAGAGGACACAACGTCGACAGGACGTATTCACATTCTCCATGGCATTTCAAACGCTGCATCTTACAAATTATATGCGAATCTTCGTTATGACATTATACAGGGTGATCGTGAATAACGTAGAGTTTTTAAGAGTTCGACATAGAGGACACAACGTCGATAGGACGTATTCATATTCTCCATGGCATTTCAAACGCTGCATCTTACAAATTATATGCGAATGCTTCGTTATAACATTATACAGGGTATTCCTGAATAACGTAGATTTTTCAAGAGTTCGACATAGAGGACACAACGTCGACAGGACGTATTCATATTCTCCATGGCATTTCAAACGCTGCATCTTACAAATTATATGCGAATCTTCGTTATGACATTATACAGGGTGATCGTGAATAACGTAGAGTTTTTAAGAGTTCGACATAGAGGACACAGCGTCGACAGGACGTATTCATATTCTCCATGGCATTTCAAACGCTGCATCTTACAAATTATATGCGAATCTTCGTTATGACATTATACAGGGTGATCCTGAATAACGTAGAGTTTTCAAGAGTTCGACACAGAGGACACAACGTCGACAGGACGTATTCATATTCTCCATGGCATTTCAAACGCTGCATCTTACAAATTATATGCGAATCTTCGTTATGACATTATACAGGGTGATCGTGAATAACGTAGAGTTTTTAAGAGTTCGACATAGAGGACACAACGTCGATAGGACGTATTCATATTCTCATGGCATTTCAAACGCTGATCTTACAAATTATATGCGAATCTTCGTTATGACATTATACAGGGTGATCGTGAATAACGTAGAGTTTTCAAGAGTTCGACATAGAGGACACAACGTCGATAGGACGTATTCTTATTCTCCATGGCATTTCAAACGCTGCATCTTACAAATTATATGCGAATCTTCGTTATGACATTATACAGGGTGATCGTGAATAACGTAGAGTTTTCAAGAGTTCGACATAGAGGACACAACGTCGATAGGACGTATTCATATTCTCCATGGCATTTCAAACGCTGCATCTTACAATTATATGCGAATCTTCGTTATGACATTATACAGGGTGATCGTGAATAACGTAGAGTTTTCAAGAGTTCGACATAGAGGACACAACGTCGATAGGACGTATTCATATTCTCCATGGCATTTCAAACGCTGCATCTTACAAATTATATGCGAATATTCGTTATGACATTATACAGGGTGATCGTGAATAACGTAGAGTTTTCAAGAGTTCGACATAGAGGACACAACGTCGATAGGACGTATTCATATTCTCCATGGCATTTCAAACGCTGCATCTTACAAATTATATGCGAATCTTCGTTATGACATTATACAGGGTGATCCTGAATAACGTAGAGTTTTCAAGAGTTCGACACAGAGGACACAACGTCGACAGGACGTATTCATATTCTCCATGGCATTTCAAACGCTGCATCTTACAAATTATATGCGAATCTTCGTTATGACATTATACAGGGTGATCGTGAATAACGTAGAGTTTTTAAGAGTTCGACATAGAGGACACAACGTCGATAGGACGTATTCACATTCTCCATGGCATTTCAAACGCTGCATCTTACAAATTATATGCGAAGCTTCGTTATAACATTATACAGGGTATTCCTGAATAACGTAGATTTTTCAAGAGTTCGACATAGAGGACACAACGTCGACAGGACGTATTCATATTCTCCATGGCATTTCAAACGCTGCATCTTACAAATTATATGCGAATCTTCGTTATGACATTATACAGGGTGATCGTGAATAACGTAGAGTTTTTAAGAGTTCGACATAGAGGACACAGCGTCGACAGGACGTATTCATATTCTCCATGGCATTTCAAACGCTGCATCTTACAAATTATATGCGAATCTTCGTTATGACATTATACAGGGTGATCCTGAATAACGTAGAGTTTTCAAGAGTTCGACACAGAGGACACAACGTCGACAGGACGTATTCATATTCTCCATGGCATTTCAAACGCTGCATCTTACAAATTATATGCGAATCTTCGTTATGACATTATACAGGGTGATCGTGAATAACGTAGAGTTTTTAAGAGTTCGACATAGAGGACACAACGTCGATAGGACGTATTCATATTCTCCATGGCATTTCAAACGCTGCATCTTACAAATTATATGCGAATCTTCGTTATGACATTATACAGGGTGATCGTGAATAACGTAGAGTTTTCAAGAGTTCGACATAGAGGACACAACGTCGATAGGACGTATTCTTATTCTCCATGGCATTTCAAACGCTGCATCTTACAAATTATATGCGAATCTTCGTTATGACATTATACAGGGTGATCGTGAATAACGTAGAGTTTTCAAGAGTTCGACATAGAGGACACAACGTCGATAGGACGTATTCATATTCTCCATGGCATTTCAAACGCTGCATCTTACAAATTATATGCGAATCTTCGTTATGACATTATACAGGGTGATCGTGAATAACGTAGAGTTTTCAAGAGTTCGACATAGAGGACACAACGTCGATAGGACGTATTCATATTCTCCATGGCATTTCAAACGCTGCATCTTACAAATTATATGCGAATATTCGTTATGACATTATACAGGGTGATCGTGAATAACGTAGAGTTTTCAAGAGTTCGACATAGAGGACACAACGTCGATAGGACGTATTCATATTCTCCATGGCATTTCAAACGCTGCATCTTACAAATTATATGCGAATCTTCGTTATGACATTATACAGGGTGATCCTGAATAACGTAGAGTTTTCAAGAGTTCGACACAGAGGACACAACGTCGACAGGACGTATTCATATTCTCCATGGCATTTCAAACGCTGCATCTTACAAATTATATGCGAATCTTCGTTATGACATTATACAGGGTGATCGTGAATAACGTAGAGTTTTTAAGAGT
This sequence comes from Reticulitermes speratus, assembly GCA_021186555.1. NCBI lineage: Eukaryota > Metazoa > Arthropoda > Insecta > Blattodea > Rhinotermitidae > Reticulitermes > Reticulitermes speratus. Next base: position 42,115,353 of record JAJKFL010000237.1, read on the forward strand.
TCGACATAGAGGACACAACGTCGATAGGACGTATTCACATTCTCCATGGCATTTCAAACGCTGCATCTTACAAATTATATGCGATTCTTCGTTATGACATTATACAGGGTGATCGTGAATAAATACAATACGGTTGGAAGACATTTCCTGAGAATGGAAAACTGAAGGTTCTCCAAACTGTGTAGAGCTATAAAATATTCTTATACAGGGTGATTATGGAAAACGTAATATAGTTAAGGATAAAAAAAAGGACAGCATATTCGCCGTGGTGCTTACTTAAACGTATATCTCCCTGCACACTGCCCATATTATCTACGGTTGTGCATTAGGTCAAATGCAGAGTTATTCTGGGTAATGTAAATTTCTTAGGGGATTTTGTTCACTAAATGTAATTGAAATTTCAGTCTAACACAAACTGAATTACACAGTATTGCTTAGGG
>JAJKFL010000237.1:42115892-42263149 GCA_021186555.1 Reticulitermes speratus
ATCCTGGCTACATACCCAGCCCATCACGAAGTTCCTCGTTATGTAATATCCCAAACTGTAGTCTTACTCTATCCTCATTATATACATACCTTTATGTATAGCAGTTTATATTCTCAAATAAAAATCCACGTTTTGCATTCGTACAAAAGACGGCACAAACACAGACACGTGTACAGCACACAGTTCAACGGTACAAACACAGACACGTGTACAGCACACAGTTCAACGGTACAAACACAGACACGTGTACAGCACACAGTTCAACGGTACAAACACAGACACGTGTATATCACACAGTTCAACGGTACAAACACAGACACGTGTACAGCACATAGTTCAACGGTACAAACACAGACACGTGTACAGCACATAGTTCAACGGTACAAACACAGACACGTGTACAGCACATAGTTCAACGGTACAAACACAGACACGTGTACAGCACATAGTTCAACGGTACAAACACAGACACGTGTACAGCACATAGTTCAACGGTACAAACACAGACACGTGTACAGCACATAGTTCAACGGTACAAACACAGACACGTGTACAGCACATAGTTCAACGGTACAAACACAGACACGTGTATATCACACAGTTCAACGGTACAAACACAGACACGTGTACAGCACACAGTTCAACGGTACAAACACAGACACGTGTACAGCACACAGTTCAACGGTACAAACACAGACACGTGTATATCACACAGTTCAACGGTACAAACACAGACACGTGTACAGCACACAGTTCAACGGTACAAACACAGACACGTGTACAGCACACAGTTCAACGGTACAAACACAGACACGTGTACAGCACATAGTTCAACGGTACAAACACAGACACGTGTATATCACACAGTTCAACGGTACAAACACAGACACGTGTACAGCACACAGTTCAACGGTACAAACACAGACACGTGTACAGCACACAGTTCAACGGTACAAACACAGACACGTGTATATCACACAGTTCAACGGTACAAACACAGACACGTGTACAGCACACAGTTCAACGGTACAAACACAGACACGTGTACAGCACACAGTTCAACGGTACAAACACAGACACGTGTACAGCACACAGTTCAGTGCCAGTTCTACGTTCTGCCACACCCTGTATCTCGGCACATAGTAACGCTGATGAAAATAAGCACTGAAAATATTTGTTTCATATGCAGATATAGAAAAATTGTTAACCATTCTGAAACACACTCAAACCCAAGCCAACTTCTTCCCCCATTTGCAATCACGGGGGTGGTTCGAAACGTCGGATATGGGGAAATGCAGTTTGCTGCCACGTTCAGTTTCGTTGAGTTAGTAAGTGGCGAATTAAGACTTTGTACATTATGTGTGACTTTAATGACAGACTGTATGGAGCAGAATTGTTGTTGAGAATCCACTAGTAGCTTAGCTGGTCAAGGTTCCTGCCTTTTGTAAAACAGGAAATGGGCCGTGCCATGGCTCAGGCGGTTAGTCGCCGACCTCTCACCGCGGAGGCCCGGGTTCGATCCCGGGTCAAGTCCATGTGAGATTTGTGGTGGACAAAGTGGCACTGGGACAGGTTTTTCTCCGAGTTGTCGTTTTTTCCCCTGTCAATTTCATTCCACTGGTGCTCCATTACTTGTAAAACTTGGTAAAAAACTGCTCATCTTCATCACAGGGGTTGCACAAAAAGCCTTAAGGCTGTGGTGCGTCCGTAGCATCAGCTGCGGGGCCCCCTCACTACGCAAAAAAAAAAAAAAAACAGGAAAAGACATGTACGTTACATTTTCACAAGAGACCGCCACTAGTCACTATCTGGTGCCACATAAATCCATTCCATAAACTCACGCCACATTTCCTTAACGTCCACTCTAATATTATCCTGTCATCTAACTATTCTTTAAGGAAGGGTTTACGTAAGCAGCAATCCTAATGTGGGCCAGCGGACAGCCTCTTATGACCGACTCCTTCCACTTCCCTTCCAGTTCATTATTAATCATCCCACCGTTCTATCCTACACCCTCTGAGCTACAAACAGCGTCTTTACATAACGACAAGTAAATAAATAGTGCAGGAGTCTCGTGAGAGGCGTAACGTGAGCGAGGCAGTTCGCACAGCTCCCTAAGCAGATGGAGGGAGGTTGGCCTATGTTTGTACTTGTAAGGGCGAGAATTCGGCTGAATGAAGTTGGCAGTCACTTGTAACTTTAATCCCTACAGGCATTGATAATCACATGATCACGTGTTGCAGTAATTCCCTGTAGACCTGTAGTTTCGACCTGACATGACTATCCTGTTCATATTAGGCGCGATTAAATGTAACGACTTCTGACACAGACGTTGCATAACGAGCAGGGGCTGTGTGACGTCAGTAACTTGTAGATAAGGCACTCTATATCTGTCTCTGTCGTTCATGCCTGCTGGTACGAACTGAAGACCACAATTAAATATTAAGGAATTTCATTGTGCAAATTGCTAGAGAGGTTAGTAGCATCCGTCTGTGTTCGTGTCTGTTGACACTCTGTAGGCACTTGGATGCTGGTGATGAGGTCAAGCTAAGAGTGTGTGCAGCTGCGGCCTTGACACTTTAAGGGTTCAGAGGAACTTGAAGTGTATTTAAACATTCAGTCCGTACCGCGCAGTAAACACACTCCGTCTCAGTTATACAAACCAGTCAGTTAATGTTGTACAGTGAAATAATCGCTGTTTGTTCTGAGATCCACACAAAACACATAAATACAGTCCGTACCGCGCAGTAAACACACTCCGTCTCAGTTATACAAACCAGTCAGTTAATGTTGTACAGTGAAATAATCGCTGTTTGTTCTGAGATCCACACAAAACACATAAATACAGTCCGTACCGCGCAGTAAACACACTCCGTCTCAGTTATACAAACCAGTCAGTTAATGTTGTACAGTGAAATAATCGCTGTTTGTTCTGAGATCCACACAAAACACATAAATACAGTCCGTACCGCGCAGTAAACACACTCCGTCTCAGTTATACAAACCAGTCAGTTAATGTTGTACAGTGAAATAATCGCTGTTTGTTCTAAGATCCACACAAAACACATAAATACAGTCCGTACCGCGCAGTAAACACACTCCGTCTCAGTTATACAAACCAGTCAGTTAATGTTGTACAGTGAAATAATCGCTGTTTGTTCTGAGATCCACACAAAACACATAAATACAGTCCGTACCGCGCAGTAAACACACTCCGTCTCAGTTATACAAACCAGTCAGTTAATGTTGTACAGTGAAATAATCGCTGTTTGTTCTGAGATCCACACAAAACACATAAATACAGTCCGTACCGCGCAGTAAACACACTCCGTCTCAGTTATACAAACCAGTCAGTTAATGTTGTACAGTGAAATAATCGCTGTTTGTTCTGAGATCCACACAAAACACATAAATACAGTCCGTACCGCGCAGTAAACACACTCCGTCTCAGTTATACAAACCAGTCAGTTAATGCTGTACAGTGAAATAATCGCTGTTTGTTCTGAGATCCACACAAAACACATAAATATAGTCCGTACCGCGCAGTAAACACACTCCGTCTCAGTTATACAAACCAGTCAGTTAATGCTGTACAGTGAAATAATCGCTGTTTGTTCTGAGATCCACACAAAACACATAAACACACTGTGTGGGCAGAACGTAGAATTGTTGAATGTTAAACATGGTGGTACATATAGTAACCACTGGGCATTAAACTGTTAACCGAAAGAAGTTACTCGCTAAGTAAAGTATTCATATCACACAACTTATATAAAGTGCGGACTACTATGAAGGTGATGAAATCAAACAGGGCGAAATTGGTAGAGCATGTAGCACATATGGGACAGAATGTAATCTGGTACAAACTTTTTTTCAGGAAACCTGAATTGTAGAGACAACTTCGATAACATAAGGTTCAAGTTTGTATTATAATACTAAAACGGGTCTTAAAAATATGTGCGTGAGTTTGTGGACTGTATTTATTTGAAGCAGTATGTGTACCATTTGCGGGCTGTTGTGAACACTGTGATGAACTGTAGGGCCCTGTAAGAGCTCAGAATTCCTTGATCACTTGATCTACCAACAGATGTCTCCCATAGGTCACTGCGCGCTGCCGGGTTCACGCATGTAATGTGCGTTTTTTACGCAGCGAAAATGAACCTCTGTTCTAAACTCCTAATCACTGAGGCTGTATTTAGTTTGCTGTGCCCCGCTTTATATTAAATTGTACCTCTTCCATGAAACAGTTTGTATATCCAGTAATTAATACACTGTATAACCCAGACTTGCATTTCCCTCCCCTACATTCCTCACCCCCCTATTTCCCTTCAAACACACGTGATGGTCAATCTGCTCATGCAGAAAAATAAAATTTTAATTGGATACGCCGAAACTAATCCTGGGACACTGCAATATCAGTTCTGTGCGACGGCTACTTTGAGAGACTCGAATTAAAAATGGCAGGTGACCTCTTTGAAACAAGATACGGGGAAAAGAATTTAGCTTTTAGTTGGGAAAATATGAGGTAAGGGGAGGAATTAATTTGATACTGCACTAAATTAAGGGCTCGGAGTACGTCGTCTCGTGTTACGTGTAATTAGATTGGTAAAGGGGGCCATGGTTTAAGTATTTTTAAAGTTGTTTTATGTGTCTTATTGTACAAGTGTAGTTAATGTGAGCTGTTGTGTTGGTGTATTGAGTGTCAGGTGAATGGAGGGGGTATCGGGTTCGAAATGATATTTAAACACAGCGTTGCAAAATATTGGGAGAAGCAGTAATGAAAATAGGAATGAAATTGGGTGTAGGGGAACACTGTGCCACGTTTGCAAGTTTCTGTGTAATCTTCAAAATTATGACACTGAGGGAAAGGTGAATTGGTGTTGAAAAGTTTTTCATTTTTCTGGAAAAAATGTTTTCCCAGTATTTTATGTTGTTATGAATTTTTAGCGAGTTCCCTTAGAGATCAGCGCAGAGACGCATGCAGATGTTCATGTAAAGTGTCCCGACATTTTGTCCGATTTTAAGAAAAATTGGAATGATTCGATAAATATTAGCGGAACTGCATATCACACAATTATATACTGTAGCACCGTTGCTCAAAATTGCACAAAATAAAATGTTTTAGTGTTTGATAAATTTTAATGTACAATAATATTAATTGTTCTCCCTGAAGATGGCTTTGCAAGACCGAAACATATAACGGGGAGGAATAAATTGGTTTGTCCCAAATTTATGTGTTGCTGTGCTGGTTTTGTAATCAGGGTTTTAACCATTTGAACACCTGAGTTGTATATAAAGACTCAGTCCGTACCGCGCAGTAAACACACTCCGTCTCAGTTATACAAACCAGTCAGTTAATGTTGTACAGTGAAATAATCGCTGTTTGTTCTGAGATCCACACAAAACACATAAATACACGGTGTGGGCAGAACGTTTAATATTCACAAATTCTACGTTCTGCCCACACCGTGTATTTATGTGTTTTGTGTGGATCTCAGAACAAACAGCGATTATTTCACTGTACAACATTAACTGACTGGTTTGTATAACTGAGACGGAGTGTGTTTACTGCGCGGTACGGACTGTATTTATGTGTTTTGTGTGGATCTCAGAACAAACAGCGATTATTTCACTGTACAACATTAACTGACTGGTTTGTATAACTGAGACGGAGTGTGTTTACTGCGCGGTACGGACTGTATTTATGTGTTTTGTGTGGATCTCAGAACAAACAGCGATTATTTCACTGTACAACATTAACTGACTGGTTTGTATAACTGAGACGGAGTGTGTTTACTGCGCGGTACGGACTGTATTTATGTGTTTTGTGTGGATCTCAGAACAAACAGCGATTATTTCACTGTACAACATTAACTGACTGGTTTGTATAACTGAGACGGAGTGTGTTTACTGCGCGGTACGGACTGTATTTATGTGTTTTGTGTGGATCTCAGAACAAACAGCGATTATTTCACTGTACAACATTAACTGACTGGTTTGTATAACTGAGACGGAGTGTGTTTACTGCGCGGTACGGACTGTATTTATGTGTTTTGTGTGGATCTCAGAACAAACAGCGATTATTTCACTGTACAACATTAACTGACTGGTTTGTATAACTGAGACGGAGTGTGTTTACTGCGCGGTACGGACTGTATTTATGTGTTTTGTGTGGATCTCAGAACAAACAGCGATTATTTCACTGTACAACATTAACTGACTGGTTTGTATAACTGAGACGGAGTGTGTTTACTGCGCGGTACGGACTGTATTTATGTGTTTTGTGTGGATCTCAGAACAAACAGCGATTATTTCACTGTACAACATTAACTGACTGGTTTGTATAACTGAGACGGAGTGTGTTTACTGCGCGGTACGGACTGTATTTATGTGTTTTGTGTGGATCTCAGAACAAACAGCGATTATTTCACTGTACAACATTAACTGACTGGTTTGTATAACTGAGACGGAGTGTGTTTACTGCGCGGTACGGACTGTATTTATGTGTTTTGTGTGGATCTCAGAACAAACAGCGATTATTTCACTGTACAACATTAACTGACTGGTTTGTATAACTGAGACGGAGTGTGTTTACTGCGCGGTACGGACTGTATTTATGTGTTTTGTGTGGATCTCAGAACAAACAGCGATTATTTCACTGTACAACATTAACTGACTGGTTTGTATAACTGAGACGGAGTGTGTTTACTGCGCGGTACGAGCAGAATATTTAAATGTAAGTTACGTTACTGTTGTACTCTGTAAATGGCTAATAGTCAGAAACCTCTTTTGTATTTTCGAGGTTTTCATGCTACATGTCGCGCCAAGCAGCAACTTTGAGCCAACCGACGTCGACAGCAGCCGGTCGCAGTAGTCGTGCGTGGTGATTGGACAGAAAGCGACTCGCCCCCCCCCCCCCCCCAGCACCGTGAATGATGAGGCTAGCTTTGCAACAAGTCTCTGACAGCAGTGAGCCGAACTGGAAGCTTGTTAGCCATTTACTACGTCCGTGGTCCGACGTCACTGCCTTCAGTTGCGTCATGACGCCAAACATGTGCCTCATTGTCCGTGTTAACATATGTCGAATGGCCGTACATGACGTCGTGACAGTTCGGACGACTTGAAGAAAAGTCTGCTGATGTTTGAGGGCCTCATTTCGACCATAGATACACTCACGGTCCACTCACGATCCACTCACGGTCCACTCACTGTCCACTCACGGCCACTAACACTATGCTTACGGTACGCTCATGGTCCGCTCACGGTCCGCTCAGGGTACGCTCGCGGTCAGCTCAGGGTCCATTCACGGTCCGCTCACGATCCACTCACGGTCTACTCACTGTCCACTCACGGCCACCAACAGTATGCTTACGGTAAGCTCACGGTCCGTTCAGGGTATGCTCACGGTCCGCTCAGGGTACGCTCACGGTCCGCTCAGGGTACGCTCACGGTCCGCTCAGGGTACGCTCATGGTCAGCTCAGGGTACGCTCACGGTCCGCTCAGGGTACGCTCACGGTCAGCTCAGGGTACGCTCACGGTCCGCTCACTGTCCACTCACGGCCACTAACAGTATGCTCACGGTCCGCTCACGGTCCGCTCAGGGTATGCTGACGGTGAGGTAAAATACTCTTTTGCTGTGTTTAAATATGGCTGTCCGTGACCGTTCCGTGCCTTGACCGTGATCGCTAGTGTCGACATTGCTACTGGAACACAGAAGAATATATGAGGACCTCTTGACTGGAGCGTGACTCTCCTATAGTGTGAATCGGTCGTGACTTCTGTGTGGCTGTAGAATTTGTCTACAGGCAGGACAGCTTTGTAATGCCGGCATGGGTGTAACTGTGTAAGAAGGCTCACTACAGCGTTCAGCTTTGTAATTCCAGCAATTAACAGTGTCGTTAAATAAACACACACATACAGTGTTGACAACATTCCGTCACTGGTGCCTGTCATGAACCAAATGAATCATACCCTCATCCTCTGAACCCCTGTCTTTAACATCCGTTTTAATATTGTCATCTGTTATACGCCTGGGCCTGACTTTCTATGTTCCGAACCAAGCCACGTGTTTCCTACGTGCAAATATGTATACGTGCAAATATGTATACGTGCAAATATGTATACGTGCCCCTACGGAAAATTTTGAGTAATTTAATTCGTTTTTTCCATTACATTTCCATATACAAAGAGCAATTCTTTGGAGATGTTTCTTCAGGCTTCATATTATGCAAATTCCAGGGTGATAGCTGAAGTTTTTGTCGTCTGTTGAAAAACAAATATGTTTTCATCTCATTTTAGAGACGCAGCAGACTTGCTGACATTTCTTTTTTCCTTTTTATCCCGTCTTGTTTTATGAACCTATAATTAAGAAACTCTTGGGAAACCTTGAATATTGTAAATGCAAATTATTCAAAACGAATTTTAAAAATAATTTTATGTAGGTTGCGATTGTGCTTGGTTAATTAATTCTGCTTTATTTAAGGAGGCTTTAACAACTGCTAAGGTTATTTATAACTTACAGTGAGTGGGTGAATAGTGAATTCGAAATTATTTGGAAGGAGAAGATTGGTCTGTCATATTAAGGGAGAATAGCTGACTTTGGGTGCCTGGGGGGGGGTTAGGGGGTGGGGGGGTTACAGGAGGGTACAGAAAACTGCTGTATAATGAGCGCCTTCATTATTTGTGTATTTCACTGAATATTATTGGGGTGATCAAATGAAGGAGTATGAGATGGGCGGGGCATGTAGCACGTTTGGTGTAAAATAGGAATATGTGTACATAGAATATCTGTTGGAAAACCTGAGGGAAAAGACCGCATTAAATGGATGGGAATAAAATACTAAACTGTGTCTTAATGAAACAATGGGAGAATGTGGACTGGATTGGCGTGTCTCAGGATAGGGACAAGAGTTGTGCTGTTGTGAGCACGGTCATGAACATTCAGGATCCAAAAGAGGCTGAGGAATTTCCTTGTCAAGGACGCCTTTGCTCGATGTAGTTAGTTCAGCCGTTAAAATGTGTCCAGAAACGAGATGGTTCTTGGCAGCTGACTGACTTTCAGTTCGAAAGACCATCATGCATTTGTCGACGAATGACGTCACTTTTTTGCTGCTACGGATTATGCAAGGAGCGATTCGGTCAGAAGCAGTCAACGTTAATATTTTGATGACGCTTATGATCCTTGGTGGTGACTTCCTGGCTTTCGAATATCCTTAATGCAGCCATCATCAAGGCAAAGTGACCAAGTTACGTTGCCGGTACTGTAACATAGGCTTCAATTTATCGTCAGTATTTTGTTGGCAACCCTGACGAAGTTACAGGCCGTGCCATGGCTCAGGCGGTTAGTCGCCGGCCTCTCACCACGGAGGCCAGGGTTCGATCCCAGGTCAAGTCCATGTGAGATTTGTGGTGGACAAAGTGGCACTGGGACAGGTTTTTCTCCGAGTTGTCGGTTTTCCCCTGTCAATTTCATTCCACTGGTGCTCCATTACTTGTAAAACTTGGTAAAAAAACTGCTCATCCTCATCACAGGGGTTGCACAATAGGCCTTAAGGCTGCGGTGCGTCCGTAGCATCAGCTGCGGGGCCCTTCACCACAACACAAAAAAAAAAAAAGTTACAACTTAAACCTGTCGATTCATTTTGCCTGTATGAACTCCGAATGACCCGAAATGCATTACATGTACAGAGCAGCCTGTAATATGTCGGTCCGACGGGACAGTCGTAAAATAATGGACTGCTGGGACGTCATATTAACATTTTTAGTAGTGTATGGCTTGCACCAGGACGCCGGACGCCTCGTATATCGTCATTAGTGTGGGCAAAGGGAGTCATTACTGAGGATCCACAATTACAAAAGGGCTCCTGTAAGCCCTTATTGAAGTACGTCACAGTTTGGCAGCCGCAGACCCACGATAAAGTCAACTTTAGTCCTTATTTCTGTAAAAGCGAACCTACTGACGTCTCTGTACTTACGGTGCTCTTGTGTGTTTTATTCCGAAACGTCACCTGCTGACAACGAACTAAACAAAGAACCCTGTGGTCTTCTGGGTAATTACACGGCGTCGTGTGGTAATTATTTACCGACGTTTCGGGACAACGTATCGGTCCCATCTTCACGGATCAAGATTCCAAGTAGGAAAGCTTTCCTGCTTGGAATCTTGACCCATTAATTACACGGCGTCGTGTGGTAATTATTTACCGACGTTTCGGGACAACGTATCGGTCCCATCTTCACGGATCAAGATTCCAAGTAGGAAAGCTTTCCTACTTGGAATCTTGACCCATTAATTACACGGCGTCGTGTGGTAATTATTTACCGACGTTTCGGGACAACGTATCGGTCCCATCTTCACGGATCAAGATTTCAAGTAGGAAAGCTTTCCTACTTGGAATCTTGACCCATTAATTACACGGCGTCGTGTGGTAATTATTTACCGACGTTTCGGGACAATATATCGGTCCCATCTTCACGGATCCAGACTCCAAGTAGGAAAGCTTTCTTACTTGGAATCTTGACCCATTAATTACACGGCGTCGTGTGGTAATTATTTACCGACGTTTCGGGACAATATATCGGTCCCATCTTCACGGATCCAGACTCCAAGTAGGAAAGCTTTCTTACTTGGAATCTTGACCCATTAATTACACGGCGTCGTGTGGTAATTATTTACCGACGTTTCGGGACAATATATCGGTCCCATCTTCACGGATCCAGACTCCAAGTAGGAAAGCTTTCTTACTTGGAATCTTGACCCATTAATTACACGGCGTGGTGTGGTAATTATTTACCGACGTTTCGGGACAACGTATCGGTCCCATCTTCACGGATCAAGATTGCAAGTAGGAAAAGCTTTCCTACTTGGAATCTTGACCCGTGAAGATGGGACCGATACGTTGTCCCGAAACGTCGGTAAATAATTACCACACGACGCCGTGTAACTACCCAGAAGACCACAGATTTCATCAACATCGCGGCGGAAGCCTAAAATCAAGGTTAAACAAAGAACCATCTCAATAACTAACTAACTAACTAACTAACGAAACAGAGCCCCGTTCTTGGAGCCCACCAAGCTTTCTATTCAGTAGGTACCTGGGGGCGATATCCCTGGCTGCAAATCGGTCAGATAAACACTCACCTTCATGTAGTCCAGAGGTTAAGAATAAGTGGAGTTACACCTCCACTCCCCTATACGCGCTTCATGGCAAGCACAGAAGCAACTTTGCCTTTTACTAAACCTCACAGTAAACACACTGCATCTTTATTATAAAGATTACCCGGCTAACCTTTTTTTTTAGTTTAATCACTATTGTCAGAGTCATGCAAAACATATAGATGTATTGTGTAGGGAAAATTGTGGGATTTGTGTAATTTTAAAGCAGGTGGTACGTATAGCTACCGCCGTGCTGTGAGAGGTTATTTCTGATTCGTGCTGTAATCTCCGCGTAGATTGGAGCGTTACAAGAGGAGTGGAGATTGTGAGTTCTTCCTAGAACTTGTTAATTATATCCCGTTTGTTTCCACCTTCATGTACACAGAGGGCTGTAAAGAAGGAGTGAAGCCGAGGCTTTTAATTACGTAGCCGGCAGACATGTCATTGCTAATGTAACTTTGCTACAAGTTGTGATGTGCGTTGTAGCTATAGCCGTGCGTAGTGCAAGACAGTGACGTAAGGAGCACACACTGTCAGCGTAGCAACTTTACTGCCTGCCGTCCTCCCCCCCTCTACCCCCCACCTTGTCACTCCTCACACATTTCTTTCCCTTGTTTTTATCTCTTAAACTGGTTGCGTATAAAACGACACTGCTGTCGTTGAAAAGTTGTTGCATAAAAAGAGGTTAGTAAAGCTGAAACAACTGACGTAACTGTAAGATAATATTATACTGAACATTTAACATGCTCTGTATATGCCTTAAGGTACAACGGTAATTATTTATACCCGCTGCGTTAAGATTAAGAAACTCTGCATATTTATGTACAAGGTTTATCTGTTTCATATATTTCATACAATAAACAGATTTGTCCCACAGTATAAATAACAGTTTGGCCTGTGTAAGTGTGACATTGTGTGTTTACTTCGCGGTCGGAGTGGAACGTTTGGCTGTTACAATGGCTGTACAGCACGACAGTTAAATGGTGAGTCATTACAGCGTTGAATGCAGCTCATTTATTCCATCGAAGTGTCATTACATGTCGACATAATTGCCACTGTTTGTTTCGTTTGTTTCATCTTGCAACAAGTTTGAATGTGTAGTGTCTGTGACTACCATGCTTCATGCTTGAAAGTTTGAACTCTTTAAAAACTAAGACTACGTGAATTATATATAAAGACCCAATCCGTACCGCGCAGTAAACACACTCCGTCTCAGTTATACAAACCAGTCAGTTAATGCTGTACAGTGAAATAATCGCTGTTTGTTCTGAGATCCACACAAAACACATAAATACAGTCCGTACCGCGCAGTAAACACACTCCGTCTCAGTTATACAAACCAGTCAGTTAATGTTGTACAGTGAAATAATCGCTGTTTGTTTTGAGATCCACACAAAACACATAAATACAGTCCGTACCGCGCAGTAAACACACTCCGTCTCAGTTATACAAACCAGTCAGTTAATGTTGTACAGTGAAATAATCGCTGTTTGTTCTGAGATCCACACAAAACACATAAATACACTGTGTGGGCAGAACGTAGGATTTGTGAATGTTAAACGTGGTGGTACATATAGTAACCACTGGGCTTTGGAGGGTTAATATACATTGTACATAAATACAGTCCGTACCGCGCAGTAAACACACTCCGTCTCAGTTATACAAACCAGTCAGTTAATGCTGTACAGTGAAATAATCGCTGTTTGTTCTGAGATCCACACAAAACACATAAATACAGTCCGTACCGCGCAGTAAACACACTCCGTCTCAGTTATACAAACCAGTCAGTTAATGTTGTACAGTGAAATAATCGCTGTTTGTTCTGAGATCCACACAAAACACATAAATACAGTCCGTACCGCGCAGTAAACACACTCCGTCTCAGTTATACAAACCAGTCAGTTAATGTCGTACAGTGAAATAATCGCTGTTTGTTCTGAGATCCACACAAAACACATAAATACAGTCCGTACCGCGCAGTAAACACCCCTCCGTCTCAGTTATACAAACCAGTCAGTTAATGCTGTACAGTGAAATAATCGCTGTTTGTTCTGAGATCCACACAAAACACATAAATACAGTCCGTACCGCGCAGTAAACACACTCCGTCTCAGTTATACAAACCAGTCAGTTAATGTTGTACAGTGAAATAATCGCTGTTTGTTCTGAGATCCACACAAAACACATAAATACAGTCCGTACCGCGCAGTAAACACACTCCGTCTCAGTTATACAAACCAGTCAGTTAATGTCGTACAGTGAAATAATCGCTGTTTGTTCTGAGATCCACACAAAACACATAAATACAGTCCGTACCGCGCAGTAAACACACTCCGTCTCAGTTATACAAACCAGTCAGTTAATGCTGTACAGTGAAATAATCGCTGTTTGTTCTGAGATCCACACAAAACACATAAATACAGTCCGTACCGCGCAGTAAACACACTCCGTCTCAGTTATACAAACCAGTCAGTTAATGCTGTACAGTGAAATAATCGCTGTTTGTTCTGAGATCCACACAAAACACATAAATACAGTCCGTACCGCGCAGTAAACACACTCCGTCTCAGTTATACAAACCAGTCAGTTAATGCTGTACAGTGAAATAATCGCTGTTTGTTCTGAGATCCACACAAAACACATAAATACAGTCCGTACCGCGCAGTAAACACACTCCGTCTCAGTTATACAAACCAGTCAGTTAATGCTGTACAGTGAAATAATCGCTGTTTGTTCTGAGATCCACACAAAACACATAAATACATTGTGTGTGTAGAACGTAGAATTTGTGAATGTTAAACATGGTGGTACATATAATAACCACCTGGCTGTGGGGGTTAAAGAAGCATTTCCATTAACCGTTGCAAAGACACATGGAGGCCAATTTTTTATCAACGATGCATTTTTTCCTGTAAGATTTATACGTTTGGTGATAATTTAAATTACAGTGTATTTGCGTTGTGTTATCTCTGTGATTTCATAACCGTTGGACTAATTTTGATCAAATTGAGTACTAGAGGTCATTGTTCCTTCTGCTGTTTGTAATTTGTAGTCACGAATTGAAACTGTGGAGGTAACTAACTCACCAGAAATGTCGCTCGGTGCGTGCCAACGCCCAAACTTACGTTAGACTTAAGTTAAAGTTTCTTTGCAAAGTTTTATGTCAGCTATTCGTGTTCCGTGTTGAGTTGTGTATGAAAATAAAGCAGAGGAATTGTAGATTACTGCACTGTCATTTGGTTCTATTGCAGATCTCTCTGTTTTAGTTCATTCATCATCGTACATTTATTGCCCGTCAGTAACCCGCTTCCGCCTTATTAGGATGCACAATAGGATAGGATAGGATACCAGATGGGTGCATCCTATGTTACTATCGATCCTACACTGTCGCGTTCTGATATTAATAACTCCAACAGATGTGGTAAGAGCTCGCGTTGAATAAGACGGCGCTATAATTCTGTAGACCAAACCGTCAGGCATTCAAGAAGTTTACGGCGCCTTGTGTTATTAACGTGTTTACACGACGCCGACGCAAAGCCTTATCTAAGATCAACTGCTTCCATTTCAGGCCCTTGTACCATATTTATTTGTTAATTTTAGAAATGTCTTACGGCCTGTAGTTGCGAAGTTTTCTTGTTCGATGAGGCTTTTCGATCACATGAAATTCCAATATCTTCCAAACGTGCTACATGTTCCGCCCAACACATCCTCCTAGATTTTATCATCTTAAATGTTATTTTAATAAGGAAAACTTCACTGATAGCAACATAGCAAAAATTTTGTATTATCTTTACCGTGCATTTTTAACAAATCACAAATCACACAACAACCAAATGCACTATAATTTCACTTTTCATTCTTTAACCCCTACACATGTTTCGACCTTTACAAGGCCATCTTCAGGGGCTCGTAAACTTTACGATTTGAGATACCAAATATTTATTTTATTACCAAGTGCTTTCTTGTAATAGGGACGGCATTTTATGAATTAAAATATATTTGTTACAGATAAATATTATATTTTGTTTATTCCCGCTTCAGTGATGATAGTTATGGGTGTGGAACTTGGTCTGTCACATTAAGCTGGGGACATATGCCGTTGTTACAGAATACGGTGCTGAGAGAGATATTTGGGGCTAAAAGGGAGTAAGTGACAGCAGACTGGAGAAGACTGCATAATGAGGAGCTTTATGATCTGTACTGCTCACTGAATATTATTGGGGTGATCAATTCGAGAAGAATGAGATTGGGGAGACATGTAGCACGTATGGTAATCAAATAAAGAAGGAGATGGAGTGGGGGTATTTGGCACGTATGGGAGAAAAGAGAAATACGTACAGAGATTTGGTGGAGGACATCTGAAGGAAGGAGGCAACTTGATAGACCTGGACGTAGATGTGGGGGACAGATTAAAATCGATATTCAAGAAATAGGGATGGCAGAGCGTTAACTGGGTTGATCTGGCTCAGGATAGAGCTGTTGTGAGTGCGGTAATGAACCTTCGGGTTCCATAAAACGCGGGGAATTTCTTGACCAGCTGACGACCTGTTAGCTTCTCAAGAAGGACTGTGCTGGGTGGAGTTAGTTAGTTAGTTAGTTAGTTTAGTAATGATAAATTTTACGTTACATGTTTTGTCCGTTAGAACCCGTCATTGGTATCCAGACCCCGATAACACATCGTGGCGCCATGAGACGTGACACCGTGTCGATTGGTAGTCTGGTACAAATTTTTCGGAGGAGCATTCGCCTCTAGTGTAAAGCTAAGTCGTCTGTCGTAAAGACAGACAGCAGCTGTTCCGCCCCCAAACGTTGGTACCTCTGTACCGAAATATGGGGTTTTGTATCCTTGAAAGCTGTAATGTTGGTAGACTGGTTGTGCTTGGGAAGAGTATTTGGGTCTAGGAGGGAAGAACGGCTGGCTACAGACAGAAGGAAGTTTTATGTTGAACAGCTTAGCGGTTTGTGACCTACAGAAAGTGTGACCTATTTGGCTAAAGACACAAATTTATAAGTTACTGGTTGTGTAATTTTCTCCAGCTTCCTGCTAATGTCTCCTATTTCGTAATGGAGTGTTCAATTACCAAATCCATGTAGCAGAATCCGCCTTCAGAAGCTGCTAGTTATTCAGCTAGTCAAGAAATTACCGCATTTTGTAGAATCCGAATTTTCATTACCGCGTTCAATTCCCCGCTACTTATCCCTACTGTCAGCCTCTCCAGCCCACTTTACCATTCTATTTCCTAAACATCTGTTCTAATATTATCCTCCCAACTAGGCCTGAGCGCTATAAGTGGTCTGTTTTTTGTCAGATTTCCCTCTCAATATCCTGCATGCACTTATCTTCTCCCCTAGTCGTGCCACATGCTCCGCCCATCTCATTCACTCTAATAGCACAGGGTATGAAGCCTCTCAATGTGTGATTTTCTCCAGTTTGCCTTTGCCTTCTCCCTCTCAGGAAGTAACAGGAGACTGGAACGTTGAACTGGAGTTTTAAATCCACAGTATATCCTGTGACGCTCTCTGTGTCCCCCTCTGGATGCTACCTCCGTTGCTTTTGATCAATCTCAACAAATTTCTATTTCCCCTCTCTTGAAGCCTCCCAGTGGATCGTAAAAGGGAGAGTTTAACGGTACAGAATAAATTGTACGTGGCTCTGTAAGAAACTGGTGTAGTGACGTAAGGAAACGTAAGCTGACATGTGCTGTGCTGACTGTGCTGTGCTGACTGTGCGGACGGACTGCAGCGTGTGTTTACACTGAGAGGCTGTAGAGTGCGGCACTGTGCGTGGCTGTGTGAGGGGAGGGACGGGTGAGGAGAAAAGAGAAACCAATAATAAGGGAAATGTCCACAAAGCTTCTGGCCGTTCGCTGTGTTACTGTCCATAGATCCTACGACTTCTGGCGCGTTCGCTGTGTTACTGTCCATAGATCCTACACACTTCTGGCGCGTTCGCTGTGTTACTGTCCATAGATCCTACGACTTCTGGCGCGTTCGCTTTGTTACTGTTCATAGATCCTACGACTTCTGGAGCGTTCGCTGTGTTACTGTCCATAGATCCTACGACTTCTGGCGCGTTCGCTGTGTTACTGTCCATAAATCCTACGACTTCTGGCGCGTTCGCTGTGTTACTGTCCATAGATCCTACGACTTCTGGCGCGTTCGCTGTGTTACTGTCCATAGATCCTACGACTTCTGGCGCGTTCGCTGTGTTACTGTTCATAGATCCTACGACTTCTGACGCGTTCGCTGTGTTACTGTCCACAGATCCTACGACTTCTGGCGCGTTCGCTGTGTTACTGTCCATAGATCCTACGACTTCTGGCGCGTTCGCTGTGTTACTGTTCATAGATCCTACGACTTCTGGCGCGTTCGCTGTGTTACTGTCCATAGATCCTACGACTTCTGGCGCGTTCGCTGTGTTACTGTCCATAGATCCTACGACTTCTGGCGCGTTCGCTGTGTTACTGTTCATAGATCCTACGACTTCTGGCGCGTTCGCTGTGTTACTGTCCATAGATCCTACGACTTCTGGCGCGTTCGCTGTGTTACTGTCCATAGATCCTACGACTTCTGGCGCGTTCGCTGTGTTACTGTCCATAGATCCTACGACTTCTGGCGCGTTCGCTGTGTTACTGTCCATAGATCCTACGACTTCTGGCGCGTTCGCTTTGTTACTGTTCATAGATCCTACGACTTCTGGAGCGTTCGCTGTGTTACTGTCCATAGATCCTACGAATTCTGGCGCGTTCGCTGTGTTACTGTCCATAAATCCTACGACTTCTGGCGCGTTCGCTGTGTTACTGTCCATAGATCCTACGACTTCTGGCGCGTTCGCTGTGTTACTGTCCATAGATCCTACGACTTCTGGCGCGTTCGCTGTGTTACTGTTCATAGATCCTACGACTTCTGACGCGTTCGCTGTGTTACTGTCCACAGATCCTACGACTTCTGGCGCGTTCGCTGTGTTACTGTCCATAGATCCTACGACTTCTGGCGCGTTCGCTGTGTTACTGTTCATAGATCCTACGACTTCTGGCGCGTTCGCTGTGTTACTGTCCATAGATCCTACGACTTCTGGCGCGTTCGCTGTGTTACTGTCCATAGATCCTACGACTTCTGGCGCGTTCGCTGTGTTACTGTTCATAGATCCTACGACTTCTGGCGCGTTCGCTGTGTTACTGTCCATAGATCCTACGACTTCTGGCGCGTTCGCTGTGTTACTGTCCATAGATCCTACGACTTCTGGCGCGTTCGCTGTGTTACTGTTCATAGATCCTACGACTTCTGACGCGTTCGCTGTGTTACTGTCCACAGATCCTACGACTTCTGGCGCTTTCGCTGTGTTACTGTCCATAGATCCTACGACTTCTGGCGCGTTCGCTGTGTTACTGTTCATAGATCCTACGACTTCTGGAGCGTTCGCTGTGTTACTGTCCATAGATCCTACGAATTCTGGCGCGTTCGCTGTGTTACTGTCCATAAATCCTACGACTTCTGGCGCGTTCGCTGTGTTAATGTCCACAGATCCTACGACTTCTGGCGCGTTCGCTGTGTTACTATCCATAGATCCTACGACTTCTGGCGCGTTCGCTGTGTTACTGTTCATAGATCCTACGACTTCTGGCGCGTTCGCTGTGTTACTGTCCATAGATCCTACGACTTCTGGCTCGTTCGCTGTGTTACTGTCCATAGATCCTACGACTTCTGGCGCGTTCGCTGTGTTACTGTCCATAAATCCTACGACTTCTGGCGCGTTCGCTGTGTTACTGTCCATAGATCCTACGACTTCTGGCGCGTTCGCTGTGTTACTGTCCATAGATCCTAAGACTTCTGGCGCGTTCGCTGTGTTACTGTTCATAGATCCTACGACTTCTGGCGCTTTCGCTGTGTTACTGTCCATAGATCCTACGACTTCTGGCGCGTTCGCTGTGTTACTGTCCACAGATCCTAAGACTTCTGGCGCGTTCGCTGTGTTACTGTTCATAGATCCTACGACTTCTGGCGCTTTCGCTGTGTTACTGTCCACAGATCCTACGGCTTCTGGCGCTTTCGCTGTGTTACTGTCCACAGATCCTAAGACTTCTGGCGCGTTCGCTGTGTTACTGTTCATAGATCCTACGACTTCTGTCCGTTCGCTGTGTTACTGTCCATAATCCTACGACTTCTGGCGCTTTCGCTGTGTTACTGTTCATAGATCCTACGACTTCTGGCGCTTTCGCTGTGTTACTGTCCACAGATCCTAAGACTTCTGGCGCGTTCGCTGTGTTACTGTTCATAGATCCTACGACTTCTGGCGCTTTCGCTGTGTTACTGTCCACAGATCCTAAGACTTCTGGCGCGTTCGCTGTGTTACTGTTCATAGATCCTACGACTTCTGGCGCTTTCGCTGTGTTACTGTCCATAGATCCTACGACTTCTGGCGCGTTCGCTGTGTTACTGTCCACAGATCCTACGACTTCTGGCGCGTTCGCTGTGTTACTGTTCAATAGATCCTACGACTTCTGGCGCTTTCGCTGTGTTACTGTCCATAGATCCTACGACTTCTGGCCGTTCGCTGTGTTACTGTTTATAGATCCGACGACTTCTGGCCGTTCGCTGTGTTACTGTCCATAGATCCTACGACTTCTGTCCGTTCGCTGTGTTACTGTCCATAGATCCTACGACTTCTGGCGCGTTTGCTGTGTTACTGTCCACAGAACCTAACACTTCTGGCGCGTTCGCTGTTACTGTCCATAGATCCTAAGACTTCTGGCGCGTTCGCTGTGTTACTGTCCACAGATCCTAAGACTTCTGGCGCGTTCGCTCTGTTACTGTTCA
This sequence comes from Reticulitermes speratus, assembly GCA_021186555.1. Lineage (NCBI taxonomy): Eukaryota > Metazoa > Arthropoda > Insecta > Blattodea > Rhinotermitidae > Reticulitermes > Reticulitermes speratus. Next base: position 42,135,863 of record JAJKFL010000237.1, read on the forward strand.
TAGATTCTAAGACTTCTGGCCGTTCGCTTTGTTACTGTCCATAAATCCTACGACTTCTGGCGCGTTCGCTGTGTTACTGTCCATAGATCCTACGACTTCTGGCGCGTTCGTTGTGTTACTATCCACATACCTAAAACTTCTGGCGCGTTTGCTGTGTTACTGTCCACAGATCCTAACACTTCTGGCGCGTTCGTTGTGTTACTGTCCACAGATCCTAAGACTTCTGGCGCGTTCGTTGTGTCACTGTCCACAGATCCTAAGACTTCTGGCGCGTTCGTTGTGTCACTGTCCACAGATCCTAAGACTTCTGTGCGCGTTCGCTATGTTACTGTCCACAGATCCTAAGACTTCTGGCGCGTTCGTTGTGTTACTGTCCACAGATCCTAAGACTTCTGGCGCGTTCGTTGTGTCACTGTCCACAGATCCTAAGACTTCTGTGCGCGTTCGCTATGTTACTGTCCACAGATCCTAAGACTTCTGGCGCGTTCGTTGTGTTACTGTCCACAGATCCTAAGACTTCTGGCGCGTTCGTTGTGTCACTGTCCACAGATCCTAAGACTTCTGTGCGCGTTCGCTGTGTTACTGTCCACAGATCCTAACACTTATGGCGCGTTCGCTATGTTACTGTCCACAGATCCTAAGACTTCTGGCGCGTTCGTTGTGTCACTGTCCACAGATCCTAAGACTTCTGGCGCGTTCGTTGTGTCACTGTCCACAGATCCTAACACTTCTGGCGCGTTCGCTATGTTACTGTCCACAGATCCTAAGACTTCTGGCGCGTTCGTTGTGTTACTGTCCACAGATCCTAAGACTTCTGGCGCGTTCGTTGTGTCACTGTCCACATATCCTAAGACTTCTGTGCGCGTTCGCTGTGTTACTGTCCACAGATCCTAAAACTTCTGGCGCGTTCGTTGTGTTACTGTCCACAGATCCTAAAACTTCTGGCGCGTTCGTTGTGTTACTGTCCACAGATCCTAAAACTTCTGGCGCGTTCGTTGTGTTACTGTCGCTTTAAGTTTCATTCGTATCTTAAGCAAGAGATTTATAGAGTCGATCGTGTTGTATTGTTATGTTGAGACCTCAACTGTTCTGTCGGCCTTGGTTCGTGTCTCGCAGAGCGCACATGCTGTTGCAGGGAAGAAAATGAGTGGCTAAGAAACCAGAATTAATGCCCAATTATGTCTTCCATACGCGAAATATTCAGACGACCTTCAGAAATATGTACCAGCATTACCAACTGAGGAGCAGGCCAGTAATTGCGTAGTTGTTACCAACTAAGGCGTGACGTCATGTAGTTGGACAGATTTACTCTACATAAACTGTTTTCCTTCGCCGTTGTTATTGGGCTCTAAACAAACAGGCTTCGGCTAAATAAAGAAAAATCAAAGCAGTTTCGTAGTTAAGCGAAACAAATGAAGACAAAGCGGGTTACCTTGTACTTTGTCACCCGGGCGGCCATTAATCTCCTAGCAAGTTCTGTGCCGGTTTAACTCCGACGTGGCGCCACTTTCGTTAAGTCTGCTTCTGATTCTTTCGTTTCTGTTTGTCATTGCGCATGAGCTGATTGATACTGCAGCTGTTGAAGCTGATGGATCATGGACGGCGCGTCTTATGAGTTCGTTGTTGACACTGTTGCTAGGACACAAGTAGGCATTGACAGTCAGCTGGAACAGTGTCCCACGTGGTCAATATATGCTCTGATTTTTATGCTTTACAAACATAAGAAGGGGAGAATGGGGCTAGTTGTTACATTTCTTTTACAAATAACTTGCACCAACTACACGCACTTGTTCTCAAGTCGTGTATCTTGTAGCTTCCGGTACCAGATTGTACGGTTATTCAGAAAGCTGGAAGTTTCGAAAAAGGGCTGACCAAAGTCGCCTTGAGGCCTTAGCCGAAATCGGATAGATATTAGCAGACCAGTCACAATTTCCCATATAAGGACGGCCAAATCGAGACAACGAATTGTGCTTACCGCTTTTTTGTGCCTAATTTGACTAAGGTTATAAGGCAAATGCCAGGGCGTAATTGAAAGCCTGGGAACGGCCCGCATCCCCGCTGTCACGGACGCCTTCAAGTACCGTGACCTCTCGTGGCCGCTATGGCGTTCAACTAACCGACAGAGCCACTCTGAGGTCAAACTCCAGACAGCCATCACACCAAACTATTTGCTCTCCAAAAGGGCGCTTTGCCGTTTGTAGCAGAGGTCTGTTAGCTTAAGCACGAACCCCGTTATAGTTGTAAGATTCTCGTATCGCAGCCTACAAATGCGTCTCGTGCGCAGGCATTGTTGAACGGTCCGAGGGACGTCGACATGGGCAAGCGCAAGTCTCCGCCCTTAGTTAGCATTTTAGTTGGCTTTAGCGAGGCTGCCGGTGTCATTCGACGTAACTGCAGGCTGCCGGTGTCAGTCGACGTAACTGCAGGCTGCCGGTGTCAGTCGACGTAACTGCAGGCTGCCGTTGTCAGTCGACGTAACTGCAGGCTGCCGATGTCAGTCGACGTAACTGCAGGCTGCCGATGTCAGTCGACGTAACTGCAGGCTGCCGTTGTCAGTCGACGTAACTGCAGGCTGCCGGTGTCAGTCGACGTAACTGCAGGCTGCCGGTGTCAGTCGACGTAACTGCAGGAACACTTCGCTGTTATTTGTTGCAGTCAAGCGTGAAGCGTTTGGATAATTCACGGAACCGAACTGACGACCCTCCAGTTACAGGTAGAGCCGTGGTAGCTCAGTCAGTATAGTGAGTAGACTACGGAATGGTCAAACAAAGGATCTTGGTTCGATTACGGGCACGGACGAGTGACTTTGCTCATCCCCAAATCGTCCAGACAGCACTGTGGCCCACCCCGTCGTCCTATCCTCTGGGTCATGGGAGTATTCCCCGGGCGTAAAGCGGGGCCGGGGCGTCAAACTGGCCACCAATCGCAATCTAATGCCGAAGTTAAGAATGTGTGGAGCTACAACTTCACTTACACATGTGCTTTCATGGCATGTACAGCAACAACTAAGCAGTTTCGGTAAGTTCCTTGCCATAACAGAGTGTTTACTGTGGGCCGCGATAGCTCAGTCGGTATAGCGGCTCGCTACGGGCTGGACGGTCCGGGGATCGAATCCCGGTGGCGGCGAGATTTTCAGCACCCGTCCAGACCGGCCCTGGGGCCCACCCAGCCTCCTGTACAATGGGTACCGGGTCATTCCCGGGGGTAAAGCGGCCGGGGCGTGGCGTTGACCACCCACCACCACCTCGCGCCGAAGTTAAAGAAAGAGTACAGCTATACCTATACTCCCCCTCTGGACCTTCATGGCCTGTTCTAGGGTGACCTTTACCTTTACCTTTAACAGTGTGTTTACTAGTTCCGTGCTAGCTGTCAGTGCCATCTGTCGTACTGTTTAAGAACCAGTTGGTGGCCCGTGTGGGGATACGGAGATCGTCATGGCGTGGCTAGCGACGAAACGGGATTTGCCAGTGTAATACAGAGCGCGTAAAGCACGTAGGAACGTAATTGATATGTTATTCCTTTATCATTGTATCAAGTATAAGTGTCCTGTTGTTTTGTATGGGTGTAAAACTTGGTCTCTCGCACTACGGAATAAAGTAGGCTGAAGGTATTTGAGAACAGATTACATGGGCCTAAGAGTGAGAAAGTGACAGGATACTGGAGAAGACTACATAACGAGGAGCTTTATGATCTGTACTGCTCACTGATAATTGTTAGGGTGATAAAATCAAGGAGGATTTGATGGGCGGGGCATGTGGCACGTATGTTGGAGAAAAGAAATACGTATGGTTTGTTGGTGGGTAAACCTGAAGGAAACAGGTCATTTGGAAGACCTGGGCATAGATGAGAGGATATTTTTAAGCTAGTTCATAAATAAATAAGATGATAGGGCATGGATCGGATTCTTCAGGCTGACGATAAAGACGAATGGTAGGCTGTTGTGAAAGCGGTAATGAACCTTCCATGTGAAATGCGGGAAATTTCGTGATCAGCTCAGGAAGTGATCAGCTCAGGAAGTGATCAGCTTCTGAATAAGGGCTCTGATCCGTGAAGTTGTTTGGATTGTCAGCAGATTCGAATTAACACAGTAGAACGAAATGTTCGTGTCTTCGTACCCCCCCCCCCCCCCCGCACATGCCTTACACAAACGTCACATTGCGTGCTGCCTGCCCTACCAATAAACACATGAATGCTGCTGGTGATATATCTAAGAAAAGAGCATGCCAAATTGTAACATCGGGTTTTATTGCAAAATTCGCCATTACCATGACGGCGAGACCAGCAAATATTTTAGAACACGAATAAAATTCATTACCATGTTAACAGGAACACTCAGCTTGTCTTAATCTTGAGCCAGATGAATCCTGTACACGCCCTCCCGTTCTATTATTTATGATCTACTTTAATATTATCCTTCCATCTACGCTTAGGTCTTCCAAGCTGTCTCTTTCCTTCGGGTATGCCCACCAAATACCCTGCATTTGTTTTTATTCTCTGTCGTTCTACATTCCCCGTCCATCTCATCGTCCTTGAGATGTTTGGTGGAAGTACAAACTGCAGCCAGAGAACGCGAAGACAGAGGCAGAATAGAGAAGTCTGATATCTTAACACGAACACCTGTGAAAGCTTTAGAAACAGAGAGGAAGTATAAGGAAGGAATGATAACGAACGATAAGAAGAAGGAAAGGGATGAAACGAACGATAAGAGAGGAAAGGGATGAACGAACGATAAAGAAGGAAAGGATATACGACGATAAGAAGAAGGAAATGGGATGAGAAACGAACGATAGAGAAGAAGGGAGAAACAAAGGAATGGAAAACGAACGAAAGTAAGAAGAAGGAAAGGGATGAACGAACGATAAGAAGAAGGAAAGGGATGAAACGAACGATAAGAAGAAGGAAAGGATGAAACGAACGATAAGAAGAAGGAAAGATGGAAGATACAGAATGATAGAAGAAGAAAAGGAAAGGGATGAAACGAACGATAAGAAGAAGGAAAGGGATGAAACGAACGATAAGAAGAAGGAAAGGGATACGAACGATAAGAAGAAGGAAAGGATGAAAGAACGATAAGAGAGGAAAGGGATGATACGAACGATAAGAAGAAGGAAAGGGATGAACGAACGATAAGAAGAAGGAAAGGGATGAAACGAACGATAAGAAGAAGGAAAGGGATGATACGAACGATAAGAAGAAGGAAAGGGATGAAACGAACGATAAGAAGAAGGAAAGGGATGAAACGAACGATAAAGAAGAAGGAAAGGGATAAAGAACGATAAGAGAAGGAAGGGATGTACAACGATAAGAAGAGGAAAGGGATGAAACGAACGATAAGAAGAAGGAAAGGGATGAAACGAACGATAAGAAGGAAGGAAGGGATGAAAGGAAAGATGAAGAAAAGGAAGAAGGGATGAATACGAACGATAAGAAGAAGGAAAGGGATGAAACGAACGATAAGAAGAAGGAAGGGAAAAAAGAGGAATGGAAAACGAACGATAAGAAGAAGGAAAGGGATGAAACGAACGATAAGAAGAAGGAAAGGGATGAACGAACGATAGAGAGAAAGATGAACGAACGAAAAGAGAAGGGATGAAACGAACGATAAGAAGAAGGAAAGGGTGATACGAACGATAAAGAAGGAAGGATGAACGAACGATAAGAAGAAGGAAAGGGATGAAAACGAACGATAAGAAGAAGGAAAGGGATGAAACGAACGATAAGAAGAAGGAAAGGGATCGAATACGAAAGATAAGAAGAGAAGGAAAGGGATGAAACGAACGATAAGAAGAAGGAAAGGGATGAAGAACGATAGAAGAAGGAAGGGATGAACGAACGATAAGAAGAAGGAAAGGGATGAAACGAACGATAAGAAGAAGGAAAGGGATGAAACGAACGATAAGAAGAAGGAAAGGGATGACGAACGATAAGAAGAAGGAAGGGATGAACGAACGTAAGAAGAAGGAAAGGGATGAAACGAACGATAAGAAGAAGGAAAGGATGAAACGAACGATAAGAAGAAGGAAAGGGATGAAACGAACGATAAGAAGAAGGAAAGGGATGAAACGAACGATAAGAAGAAGGAAAGGGATGAACGAACGATAAGAAGAAGGAAAGGGATGAAACGAACGATAAGAAGAAGGAAAGGGATGAAACGAACGATAAGAAGAAGGAAAGGGATGAAACGAACGATAAGAAGAAGGAAAGGGATGATACGAACGATAAGAAGAAGGAAAGGGATTGAAACGAACGATAAGAAGAAGGAAAGGGATGAAACGAAACGATAAGAAGAAGGAAAGGGATGATACGAACGATAAGAAGAAGGAAAAGGGAATGAAATAACGAACGATAAGAAGAAGGAAAGGGATGAATAACGAACGATAAGAAGAAGGAAAGGGATGATACGAACGATAAGAAGAAGGAAAGGGATGAAACGAACGATAAGAAGAAGGAAAGGGATGAAACGAACGATAAGAAGAAGGAAAGGGATGATACGAACGATAAGAAGAAGGAAAGGGATGAAACGAACGATAAGAAGGAAGGAAAGTAAAGGAAGGGTGAATACGAACGATAAGAAGGAAAGGAACGAACGATAAGAGAAGAAAGGGATGAAACGAACGATAAGAAGAAGGAAAGGGATGATACGAACGATAGAAAGAAAGGGATGACGAACGATAAGAAGAAGGAAAGGGATGAAACGAACGATAAGAAGAAGGAAAGGGATGAAACGAACGATAAGAAGAAGGAAAGGATGATACGAACGATAAGAAGAAGGAAAGGGATGAAACGAACGATAAGAAGAAGGAAAGGGATGAACGAACGATAAGAAGAAGGAAAGGGATGAACGAACGATAAGAAGAAGGAAAGGGATGAAACGAACGATAAGAAGAAGGAAAGGGATGAAACGAACGATAAGAAGAAGGAAAGGGATGATACGAACGATAAGAAGAAGGAAAGGGATGAAACGAACGATAAGAAGAAGGAAAGGGATGAAACGAACGATAAGAAGAAGGAAAGGGATGATACGAACGATAAGAAGAAGGAAAGGGATGAAACGAACGATAAGAAGAAGGAAAGGGATGAAACGAACGATAAGAAGAAGGAAAGGGATGATACGAACGATAAGAAGAAGGAAAGGGATGAAACGAACGATAAGAAGAAGGAAAGGGATGAAACGAACGATAAGAAGAAGGAAAGGGATGATACGAACGATAAGAGAAGGAAAGGGATGAAACGAACGATAAGAAGAAGGAAAGGGATGAAACGAACGATAAGAAGAAGGAAAGGGATGATACGAACGATAAGAAAGAAGGAAAGTAGGAAATGAAACGAACGATAAGAAGAAGGAAAGGGATAACGAACGAGAACGGATAAACGAACGATAGAGAAGAAGGGATGATACGAACGATAAGAAGAAGGAAAGGGATGAAACGAACGATAAGAAGAAGGAAAGGGATGAAACGAACGATAAGAAGAAGGAAAGGGATGAAACGAACGATAAGAAGAAGGAAAGGGATGAAACGAACGATAAGAAGAAGGAAAGGGATGAAACGAACGATAAGAAGAAGGAAAGGGATGAATACGAACGATAAGAAGAAGGAAAGGGATGAAACGAACGTATAAGAAGAAGGAAAGGGATGAAACGAACGATAAGAAGAAGGAAAGGGATGATACGAACGATAAAGAAGAAGGAAACACGTGAAGAGGATGAAACGAACGATAAGAAGAAGGAAAGGGATGAAACGAACGATAAGAAGAAGGAAAGGGATGATACGAACGATAAGAAGAAGGAAAGGGATGAAACGAACGATAAGAAGAAGGAAAGGGATGAAACGAACGATAAGAAGAAGGAAAGGGATGATACGAACGATAAGAAGAAGGAAAGGGATGAAACGAACGATAAGAAGAAGGAAAGGGATGAAACGAACGATAAGAAGAAGGAAAGGGATGATACGAACGATAAGAAGAAGGAAAGGATGAACGAACGATAAGAAGGAAAGGGATGAAACGAACGATAAGAAGAAGGAAAGGGATGAAACGAACGATAAGAAGAAGGAAAGGGATGAAACGAACGATAAGAAGAAGGAAAGGGATGAAACGAACGATAAGAAGAAGGAAAGGGATGATACGAACGATAAAGATAGGAAGGATAACGAACGATAAAGAAGGAAAGGGATGAACGAACGATAAGAAGAAGGAAAGGGATGAAACGAACGATAAGAAGAAGGAAAGGGATGAACGAACGATAAGAAGAAGGAAAGGGATGATACGAACGATAAGAAGAAGGAAAGGGATGAAACGAACGATAAGAAGAAGGAAAGGGATGAAACGAACGATAAGAAGAAGGAAAGGGATGATAACGAACGATAAGAAGAAGGAAAGGGATGAAACGAACGATAAGAAGAAGGAAAGGGATGAAACGAACGATAAGAAGAAGGAAAGGGATGATACGAACGATAAGAAGAAGGAAAGGGATGAAACGAACGATAAGAAGAAGGAAAGGGATGAAACGAACGATAAGAAGAAGGAAAGGGATGATACAACGATAAAGAGGGAAAGGATAAACGAACGAAGAGAAGGAAAGGATGAAACGAACGATAAGAAGAAGGAAAGGGATGATACGAACGATAAGAAGAAGGAAAGGGATGAAACGAACGATAAGAAGAAGGAAAGGGATGAAACGAACGATAAGAAGAAGGAAAGGGATGATACGAACGATAAGAAGAAGGAAAGGGATGAAACGAACGATAAGAAGAAGGAAAGGGATGAAACGAACGATAAGAAGAAGGAAAGGGATGATACGAACGATAAGAAGAAGGAAAGGGATGAAACGAACGATAAGAAGAAGGAAAGGGATGAAACGAACGATAAGAAGAAGGAAAGGGATGATACGAACGATAAGAAGAAGGAAAGGGATGAAACGAACGATAAGAAGAAGGAAAGGGATGAAACGAACGATAAGAAGAAGGAAAGGGATGATATACGAACGATAAGAAGAAGGAAAGGGATGAAACGAACGATAAGAAGAAGGAAAGGGATGAAACGAACGATAAGAAGAAGGAAAGGGATGATACGAACGATAAGAAGAAGGAAAGGGATGAAACGAACGATAAGAAGAAGGAAAGGGATGAAACGAACGATAAGAAGAAGGAAAGGGATGATACGAACGATAAGAAGAAGGAAAGGGATGAAACGAACGATAAGAAGAAGGAAAGGGATGAAACGAACGATAAGAAGAAGGAAAGGGATGAAACGAACGATAAGAAGAAGGAAATGAATACTCCAAGGAAGATGTTGTAGTGAGGCAGAGTGAAGAAAATGTAAGGAAAAAATATTGAGAGGCATTTGTGCAAAGCAAAGGGCATAGGACTGTTCCACTTCGTACGAAGTACGAGTGCTGTTCGTGTGTCTCAGTTTGGTAAAGACACGGTCAGCTGGTGGCTGGTGGGAGACGTAGCTGGACACATGCATTAGGTAATGTTCTTTAGAGACACCAGTAACGTGAGGATTAAGGTATTCTGGCATGTGACACCGTGTCGTTAGACTAGTAGCTTCCGACGTTTCGAAGGCACCTAGTTCCTTCGAAATATGGGAAATCACCCAACGACACAACTTCAATGTACATAAAACCCAGATCCCCAGAAATACCTCTGTTAAAACTTCATATTTTGCAATTTAGTAACTTCGTGAGCTGCTTGTCCCTGAAGATGAAGGCAGTACGGTTCTTCGAAACGTCGGTAACTTTAACCCCAACGACACAGCGTCACATCACAAAATACCCGATTTTTGTAGTAACAGTTTATACCCCATAATGTAAGTTTGTAGTGACAGTTTAGACCCCATAATGTAAGTTTGTAGTGACAGTTTAGACCCCATAATGTAAGTTTGTAGTGACAGTTTAGACCCCATAATGTAAGTTTGTAGTGACAGTTTAGACCCCATAATGTAAGTTTGTAGTGACAGTTTAGACCCCATAATGTAAGTTTGTAGTGACAGTTTAGACCCCATAATGTAAGTTTGTAGTGACAGTTTAGACCCCGATAATGTAAGTTTTAGTGACAGTTTAGACCCCATAATGTAAGTTTGTAGTGACAGTTTAGACCCCATAATTAAGGTTTGTAGTGACAGTTTAGACCCCATAATGTAAGTTTGTAGTGACAGTTTAGACCCCATAATGTAAGTTTGTAGTGACAGTTTAGACCCCATAATGTAAGTTTGTAGTGACAGTTTAGACCCCATAATGTAAGTTTGAAAGTGACAGTTTAGACCCCATAATGTAAGTTTGTAGTGACAGTTTAGACCCCATAATTAAGTTTGTAGTGACAGTTTAGACCCCATAATATAAGTTTGTAGTGACAGTTTAGACCCCATAATGTAAGTTTGTAGTGACAGTTTAGACCCCATAATGTAAGTTTGTAGTGACAGTTTAGACCCCATAATGTAAGTTTGTAGTGACAGTTTAGACCCCATAATATAAGTTTGTAGTGACAGTTTAGACCCCATAATATAAGTTTGTAGTGACAGTTTAGACCCCATAATGTAAGTTTGTAGTGACAGTTTAGACCCCATAATATAAGTTTGTAGTGACAGTTTAGACCCCATAATATAAGTTGTAGTGACAGTTTAGACCCCATAATATAAGTCTGTAGTGACAGTTTAGACCCCATAATATAAGTCTGTAGTGACAGTTTAGACCCCATAATATAAGTCTGTAGTGACAGTTTAGACCCCATAATGTAAGTCTGTACTGACAGTTTAGACCCCATAATTAAGTTGTGTAGTGACAGTTTACCATAAATAAGTTTAGTGACAGTTTACACCCCATAATATAAGTCTGTAGTGACAGTTTACACCCCATAATATAAGTCTGTAGTGACAGTTTAGACCCCATAATGTAAGTCTGTACTGACAGTTTAGACCCCATAATATAAGTTTGTAGTGACAGTTTAGACCCCATAATATAAGTTTGTAGTGACAGTTTACACCCCATAATATAAGTCTGTAGTGACAGTTTAGACCCCATAATGTAAGTCTGTACTGACAGTTTAGACCCCATAATATAAGTTTGTAGTGACAGTTTAGACCCCATAATATAAGTTTGTAGTGACAGTTTACACCCCATAATATAAGTCTGTAGTGACAGTTTAGACCCCATAATGTAAGTCTGTAGTGACAGTTTAGACCCCATAATGTAAGTTTCCAACAGAAGGCCTTATTGAGGATAAGAGATGCAAAGTTTGTGCTCGCGAGCACTGTGCCTGTAGGAAGTCAAGGGACAGTGCTGATCCCAGGCAAGTGGTTGGTCTGCTCCACCTGTCACACGTATCTCACTTAAGTGAAAGGCTTTTCTTTAATAGCAATCAGAGTACTAAGCCGAGAGATCGTTCGATAAACCTGCCCTGTTCCGGTGACAGGATAAGTCTGTAATCCCGAGTGGCTTTGGCTTAGGGGAAATCTTGTTAAGAGCGAGTTTATTCCTGCACCTGCAGGAGTCCCCGATGTGAACAGAGACAGACTTCACTTTCTTCACGCGACCCTCTCGGGTACTGGTGCACTTAACTTACAACTGTCCTTTGACGCTACCCCAACCCCAAAGTACCCCATTGGCACCATACCGTATTCTACGTCCTGGGACGGAATTATAACTTCTTTTCCTTGATCTGTTAAGAGGCAGGAGTAACGGCGTCATTCGCACATCTAACTTAAGGGGATTCAGATACGTGAGCAGATCACCGTGGCCTAAAAGGCGAGACCCCCAGAAGTTGAAATAACTTTTGATAAAAAAAATTATTGTCCAAAAACTGACGCGCGGGAAAAGGAACATCTGCTGATCTGGAATGTTTCCGGTTAGACTCTTTTGTTCTTTTAGTATTCTTTATTTTTCTTATGTAATTATCAGTGAAACTATACAGCAGATTTTTTGTATATGTTTAGTTTGTGTAAATACATATGTATGTATGTACAAAAGCATGTACTGTATGGGCGATTTATAAGGGTAATTCTGACTCTGGAATATTTCATTTATTTGTGTAGCACGATAACAAATGATGCAAGGTGTACACGTGACATTAAATACAGAATTGTTATGGCAAAAGCAGCATTTAACAAGAAGACTTTTCACCAGCAAACTGGACTTAAATTTAAGTAAGAAACTAGTAAAGTGCTACATTTGGAGCGTAGCTTTGTGTGGTGCTGAAACGTGGACACTTGGGAAAGTAGATCGGAAGTATCTGGAGAGTTTTGATATGTGGTGCTGGAGAAGAATGGAGAAGATCAGTTGGACCGATCGTGTGAGAAATGAAGAAGTATTACACAGAGTGAAGGAGGAGAGGAATATCGTACATACAATAAAAAGAAGAAAGGCTAACTGGATTGGTCACATCTTGCGTAGAAACTGCCTTCTGAAACATGTGATTGAAGGAAAGTTAGAGGGAAGGATAGAAGTGACGGGAAGACGAGGGAGAAGACGTAAGCAGCTACTGTATGGCCTTAAGGAAAGAAAAGATACTGGAAATTGAAAGAGGAAGCACTAGATCGCACTGTGTGGAGAACTCGCTTTGGGAGAGGCTACGGACCTGTCGTAAGACGGACTGCAGAATGAATGAATGAATAAATTCAGACTAAAAGCGATGCTGGATTTCGACGCCGTCTTTGGGAAGCAACCCAAACGCAAGGTGCCACTACACTGCTCTAATTAAGCATTGTACTTATCTGTCAAAATACACAGTGCTACACTTGTGACTACGATCTTTAAAACTTCCGAAATTCTGATCTTCGTAACGATAAATATAAGTTCTGAGAGCGAATGGAGAGACGGAGGCAGGTGTCCAGGTGTTCATGTGTTCGAGAACACCGCAGCCACTCGTATTTTATCTGAATCGAAGGGTCTGAGCTCGCAGCTGCGCCGTCAGAAGCTCATAATGCAGTAGAAAGTACTGTCACTTGGCAGTACTTGGACATGTAGGGCGTCTGCGAAGTGCCGTCTTGCACCTGCTGCAAATTGGAGACGCACTGCGTGTTGGCTGTGACGTCACACCGCTGGGGAATGTCTGCGGGTTGAGAGAGGAAGTGATTTGTTGTTGAGGATGCTTACAAATTAACGATGTTCAACTAAGTACGTTGAGCACAGTGCGCCTTGTGAAACAACGAGACCTTAGCTGGTCAAGAAATCTCCGGCGTTTAGGGGAACCCTAAGGTTCGTTAACTAACTATAATGCGACACATATAATTTTTCCGCGTCCTGGGCGAGGAAAAATGTAGAGAGAGAAGGAAGGGGCGGAGCTAAGTGCAAAGGTAGAGGGCTCCTTGCACCATGTTTGCCACATAGTCACTCTCTCTCAATGTTCACAGAGGTAACATCGTTTAAACGTATTACTAACGGAGCATATATTGGGAACAGTTTATTTCGACTTGGCAATAGCGCACTGTACCCAGACCTGGGCAATCAACGCAACGCTGCCACGTTGTTATAACGTAAAGACAAATACCTGCCACTCCTATACGCTACTAAATAACCTTCTCAGGACGGTGGCTGAAAGGAAAATGACTGATGTAGCAACAACGGTGATGCTAAAAGGACAGAAAGGGAGTAGTGGGGGCTGACTCATTTCGGTCTCTGCGTCGCGGAAAATATATTTGAGTCGAGTTCTAACTAACTACCTAACTAACTAACTCCATGTAGCACAGTCCTTCTTGAGAAGCTAACAGGTCGTCAGCTAGTCAAGAAATTCCCCGCGTTTTATGGAACCCGAAGGTTCATTACCGCATTCACAAGAGCACGACCGAGGCTTTGTATAGTGTTTCGTAACTTGGTAATTTTTTACGGTGAGGAGTTGCTAGCACCTCGCCCAACCCCCAAGCTGGAGGACCACCCCTTGTCGGCTGTCCTGCGACTGCTTATTCAATATATTCGCAGCTACCCTCCATATCCGCAGGCCGTTCCTCCATCCGCAACCTGAGGACGCGCCATGCCGTGGTGACAGGGACCGACTTATCGTGGTGACAGGGACCGACTTATCGTGGTGACAGGGACCGACTTATCGTGGTGACAGGGACCGACTTATCGTGGTGACAGGGACCGACTTAACGTGGTGACAGGGACCGACTTATCGTGGTGACAGGGACCGACTTATCGTGGTGACAGGGACCGACTTAACGTGGTGACAGGGACCGACTTATCGTGGTGACAGGGACCGACTTATCGTGGTGACAGGGACCGACTTATCGTAGTGACAGGGACCGACTTAACGTGGTGACAGGGACCGACTTATCGTGCTAAAAAAGGGCTTTTCACTTGACCCAGTCCTGAGCCAGATGAATCCAGTCCACAATCACCCACCCTATTTCTTTAAAAACTTTGTACACTGCCCTGCCATCTACTCCTAGTTCTTCCAAGTAGTATCCTTAGTTCAGATTTTGTATCCAACCGCATACGCATGTCTCTTCTTTTCCATGCTTTCCACATGCCCCGCCCATCATTACAAATCATGTAGCTCTTCGTTAAACACTTTTCTCAACTGTCACCAGCATTATTATGATAATTAAATAAGACGAGTAACAAATGGATTACACACAGAATATTTTAGTCTAAAATCTGGAGCGGATAGATCACGTGTGTCTGCACGTGTCTTATTCAGGACTCCGTATGTGCGGTAGATTATACAACATTGAAATGTGGAATGAGTGTTGATTTTGGATCAATGAATGACTGTATTTAGAAGCAAAATGCGCCATCCCGCAAAACATCTTCCAGGACGCGTTCCAGAACTGGAAAAAAAAAACGTTGGGAGCGGTGTTTCAAAAGGAGACAAATGTGATTGAGTTGTAAGTAAAGCAATAAATTAAAATTAATAAAGTTCGGCATCTTTTTGGACAGACCTCATATGTTGTTAGACAGTGAGCAAAACCACGATAAACCTCTGTCACTGTAACCACTGTTTTGGTCGAGATGTTGAACTGTGACCTCCCGAATATAAGGCAGAAGCCTTACCGTCTGAGCTGACATGCTCAATACCAATACGTAGATGTCAGGATAATGTTGGGGCCTTGACTGGACCGGGACAGGGACTCTTGTGAGCGCGGTTATGAACAGCGGTACGCAAAATAAGTACTTTGCACCTGAAACGCAATAGTTCAGTGCTGTATCGCGTTGTGGTGTCGCCGAAAATTAGAAAGTATGAACATAACGCCGTGTTTGTTCCAAAACGGAAATGAACCTTAGGGTTCTGTAAAGCACATCGAAGATCCCAGTGGTCGTGCGGTCTAAGGCGTCGGTTTGCGGTCGCTCGCTTACTGGGATTGTGGGTTCGAATCCCACCGGAGGCATGGATGTCTGTCTCTTGTGAGTGTTGTGTGTTGTCACGTAGAGGTCTCTGCGTCGGGCTGATCACTCGTCCAGAGGAGTCCTACCGAGAGTGGTGTGTCTGAGTGTGATCGTGAAGCCTCGATAATGAGGCGGCCTAGGCCCCCAAGGGGCTGTCAAGCCATTGAAAAAAAAAAAAGCACGGCGATTGTTTTGACTAGCTGAGGAACCGTTAGCTTCTTTTCAAGAAGGATTCTGCTCCATGAAGTAACGTATTTACTAACTGACTGACTTAGTACCTTCCGTAGGGCGTCTTAACGCAGAGATAACCTCTTCAATAACTTATCACATAATTACCTCTTATTTCAGCCACGTTGAACACTTTCATCCTAATGCCAGCTACTCAGTACACGCACGCCCCTGACGGCTTCTCACAGAAGCACACCTGACTGCGAAAGGGGCTCCACACAAAGACCTGCCTTGGCTAGCAGGACATTGCAGTAATTATCCACGTGACCGCAAGATGTCTCTATATATCTTACTGTACAAGAGAGCTCATTTAAACTTGGCTCTGTTATGTTTTAGTCTCTGGGGTGGCATTGGAAAGGGTTGATTGTGTAAAAGTGAGCGACAAAAGGGTAGCGTAGCAAACTACTGTAGCGTATTTCTGAACTGACTTACAGAGGTGCAGAGGGATGGGAGCCTGCATTTAGTTTAGAAGGCGCAGTCTGTCTCAGCGTCAGACCGCCATTACTTGTTGTATCTTGAATTGAGATATTTATTGAGACACGAAGAAATGGGAGTGTGTCAGGGGTAAGAGCAGAGGTTGAGGGTGAGATATGGGGTTGTCGTGGTGTGTGACTGTGTTAGTACCGTCCGAACTGAAGACCGAGACAGCAGACTGACCGAAAAGATGATAAATTCGAACCGGACTACATGAGGTGACTTCGAGCAGATGACTTTACGAATTTATTTATGTGTGATTTGTAAAGACGATGTCAGTTGTCAACGTAGGAGGGTTGAGGCCAGCTGGAGTCGCAATTCAAGAGGCGACTTACACAATAGCCATGCATTAATATGACAAAATATCTCCCCTCCCTGTACTGTCAGTACTTCAGGTTTCCCCTTTCAGTATCATTCCACCAATGCTCCATACTCATTCATACATCTACCACCAACGCTGTATAATGTTTCTCTCTCAGTACTTCAGTTTCCCCTGTCAGTATCATTCCACCAATGCTCCATACTCATTCATACATCTACCACCAACGCTGTATAATGTTTCTCTCCCAGTACTTCAGTTTTCCCCTGTCAGTATCATTCCACCAACGCTCCATACTCATTCATACATCTACCACCAACGCTGTATAATGTTTCTCTCCCAGTGCTTCAGTTTCCCCTGTCAGTATCATTCCACCAACGCTCCATACTCATTCATATATCTACCACCAACGCTGTATAATGTTTCTCTCCCAGTACTTCAGTTTCCCCCTGTCAGTATCATTCCACCAACGCTCCATACTTATTCATACATCTACCACCAACGCTGTATAATGTTTCTCTCCCAGTACTTCAGTTTCCCATGTCAGTATCATTCCACCAATGCTCCATACTCATTCATACATCTACCACCAACGCTGTATAATGTTTCTCTCCCAGTACTTCAGTTTCCCCCTGTCAGTATCATTCCACCAACGCTCCATACTCATTCATACATCTACCACCAACGCTGTATAATGTTTCTCTCCCAGTACTTCAGTTTCCCCTGTCAGTATCATTCCACCAATGCTCCATACTCATTCATCCATC
Source organism: Reticulitermes speratus (assembly GCA_021186555.1). Classification (NCBI taxonomy): domain Eukaryota; kingdom Metazoa; phylum Arthropoda; class Insecta; order Blattodea; family Rhinotermitidae; genus Reticulitermes; species Reticulitermes speratus. The sequence continues at coordinate 42,152,970 of JAJKFL010000237.1, forward strand.
TACCACAACGCTGTATAATGTTTCTCTCCCAGTACTTCAGTTTTCCCTGTCAGTATAATTCCACCAATGCTCCATACTCATTCATCCATCTACCACAACGCTGTATAATGTTTCTCTCCCAGTACTTCAGTTTTCCCTGTCAGTATCATTCCACCAATGCTCCATACTCATTCATCCATCTACCACAACGCTGTATAATATTTCTCTCCCAGTACTTCAGTTTTCCCCTGTCAGTATCATTCCACCAATGCTCCATACTCATTCATCCATCTACCACAACGCTGTATAATGTTTCTCTCCCAGTACTTCAGTTTTCCCCTGTCAGTATCATTCCACCAATGCTCCTTACTCATTCATACATCTACCACCAACGCTGTATAATGTTTCTCTCCCAGTACTTCTGTTCCCCCTGTCAGTATCATTCCACCAATGATTCATACTCATTCATACATCTACCACCAACGCTGTATAATGTTTCTCTACCAGTACTTCAGTTTTCCCCTGTCAGTATCATTCCACCAACGCTCCATACTCATTCACACATCTACCACCAACGCTGCATAATGTTTCTCTCCCAGTACTTCAGTTTCCCCTGTCAGTATCATTCCACCAATGCTCCATACTCATTCATCCATCTACCACAACGCTGTATAATGTTTCTCTCCCAGTACTTCAGTTTTCCCCTGTCAGTATCATTCCACCAATGCTCCTTACTCATTCATACATCTACCACCAACGCTGTATAATGTTTCTCTCCCAGTACTTCAGTTTCCCCTTTCAGTATCATTCCACCAATGCTCCATACTCATTCATACATCTACCACCAACGCTGTATAATGTTTCTCTCCCAGTACTTCAGTTTTCCCTGTCAGTATCATTCTACCAATGCTCCACACTCATTCATACATCTACCACCAACGCTGTATAATGTTTCTCTCCCAGTACTTCAGTTTTCCCTGTCAGTATCATTCTACCAATGCTCCACACTCATTCATACATCTACCACCAACGCTGTATAATGTTTCTCTCCCAGTACTTCAGTTTCCCATGTCAGTATCATTCCACCAATGCTCCACACTCATTCATACATCTACCACCAACGCTGTATAATGTTTCTCTCCCAGTACTTCAGTTTTCCCTGTCAGTATCATTCTACCAATGCTCCACACTCATTCATACATCTACCACCAACGCTGTATAATGTTTCTCTCCCAGTACTTCAGTTTCCCCTGTCAGTATCATTCCACCAACGCTCCATACACATTCATACATCTACCACCAACGCTGTATAATGTTTCTCTCCCAGTACTTCAGTTTCCCCTGTCAGTATCATTCCACCAATGCTCCATACTCATTCATACATCTACCACCAACGCTGTATAATGTTTCTCTCCCAGTACTTCAGTTTCCCCTGTCAGTATCATTCCACCAACGCTCCATACACATTCATACATCTACCACCAACGCTGTATAATGTTTCTCTCCCAGTACTTCAGTTTCCCCTGTCAGTATCATTCCACCAACGCTCCACACTCATCTTCATCCACACGTTGCTCTTACCAGAACAACAAACCGGCGAAGGCTGGATAGCTTCCAAAAAGCAATGCTCTTTCGTATATAGGAGAGCATTGGTTAGGAAATTGCTTTCACATTTTTCAATTTTCAGAGTGTTTGAATTGTCCCATATTAAACTGAATAGCCTTAAGGTTGTATAAAACACTTTTTAATGCAATTTAAATTAAACTGTTTGACATAATGACTTAATTTTTAGGCGGAGTGTTCAAACTTGTCGACGCAGGCTCTAAACAAAAATAGCTTTTTTACTGCCTTATTGAATCTTATGTTATTTGTAGCAAAATGGATATAAACCAATGAAGCATCGAATTTCGATATCTGTTTTAAGATCCAATCAACCGCTCAAATGTTTATTGCGTATCCTGAGGCTACGCACTTTGCAGTTGTCTTAAAACTTTATGAAACAAAAATAAACCCCTTTAAAGTCACAAACATAAATTCTGTAATCCTGCACAAACACATTATTCACAACAGTGCAATATAAATTCCGTATTTGACATATTTTCATTGATGTTAAACACGCATAATCTAATGCTGTATATTAACATTGTATTTGAAGAAAACTATACGAGCTTTGACAAACATATTTTGGTTATCGTATTCAATTATAAAATGCCAGCCAGTGTGTCTCGTTTGTTTTCAATTTATCTGTACGAAACTGCAAATTTTCTGTTTTCATTTTTCTACTGCGGACCTAACAGAGAACGCCCAAACATTTTGTATTTACCTCATAATATTACCAATATGTACGGTAGCGGCTGCTGTTAAAGCGATGTGCCAGTATTGCAGAACGGGTTTGATATGTGATTCGAATCCTCTTTCACAATATTTTCATTTTTATTTAGTTCAGTAAAGTTAGTTTCTTATTTAAGCGTTAGTTCTTGTTTGTAGTTTTAACTTCCACGTGTTGTGATATTGACATTGTGAGCAGCCATTTACGGTCGGTAAACAGGTGCTGTTTAATGTAAACTTACATTCCTTCTGTAGTGATAGTCCCCCACTGTGTTTTCATTACCTGTACAATGTTTGCATCACGTGATCCTTATTGACACCAGTAATCAGTTTAGTCAAACAGTCGGTGTGTATAAAAAGCCACCTGCCTGAAATTTTAGCGAAAAATTCTGTATGTATTTAGCTATCACACGTGAACTGCCAGGCTAGTATTATGTGTTATTAGGATGAACAGATGTAGCGCAGGTGGTTGTGGCTTGTGGTATGTGGCTTGTGGTATGTGGCTTGTGGTATGTGGCTTGTGGTATGTGGCTTGTGGTATGTGGCTTGTGGTATGTGGCTTGTGGTATGTGGCTTGTGGTATGTGGCTTGTGGTATGTGGCTTGTGGTATGTGGCTTGTGGTATGTGGCTTGTGGTATGTGGCTTGTGGTATGTGGCTTGTGGTATGTGGCTTGTGGTATGTGGCTTGTGGTATGTGGCTTGTGGTATGTGGCTTGTGGTATGTGGCTTGTGTATGTGGCTTGTGGTATGTGGCTTGTGGTATGTGGCTTGTGGTATGTGGTATGTGGCTTGTGGCGTGTGGTATGTGGCTTGTGGCGTGTGACTTGTGGCGTGTGACTTGTGGCGTGTGACTTGTGTTATGTGGCTTGTGGCGTGTGACTTGTGGCTTGTGGTATATGGCGTGTGACTTGTGGCGTGTGACTTGTGGTATGTGGCTTGTGGCTTGTGGCGTGTGACTTGTGGCGTGTGGTATATGGCGTGTGACATGTGGATGTGGCTTGTGGCGTGTGGTATGTGGCTTGTGACTTGTGGCGTGTGGTATGTGGCTTGTGGCGTGTGGTATGTGGTTTGTGGTGTGTGGTATGTGGCTTGTGGCGTGTGGTATGTGGCTTGTGACTTGTGGCGTGTGGTATATGGCGTATGGCGTGTGGCGTGTATGAGACAAGAAAGATACACAAACTTGGGCCAATCCTTCAAACCTGCAGATTGAAGCAGCATATTCCTCCGAAACGTCATAATCTAGCTACAAGATTACACGGTGTCACAACTCAAAATACAGCAGTCAGAACGATATTCGCCGTAAAAATTATAAAATTTGCAACCTTTTCCGTTTTGTTTCCTCCTAATGTTATTTCTTGTTGTCTATTAAATAGTGGAGGGGGGCGTAGAGGTTTGTTCCTCACAAATCTTAACAACAGAGTAAATATTAACCCAAAACTGTTTTTCTCTTCTCCGTCACTTATGTTGCTTTTGTTCCGTCCCCTGAAATTTAGTTCCTTCTTCTACCGCAGAGAGGCGCTCACTTCTGCGGCCTTGTAGTTTGCTGAAACGCGGCCTCGAGAGATTTCCAAGGCCTCCTGTAAAACGAACAGTCACATGCTACGAGGGCTGCGTTCCTTAGGGAATTCCCCTGTTTAACTCCCATTATATCATCTCAAATTGGAGGGGAATTACGGGCCGAGCAGTGGGAAGCGTCACATAATTGGGCTTATACCGTGAGAGGTTAGACGCTCGGTAATTTGTCATAACGCTCTGGCTGAAAATGTGTTTGGTTCTTGAGCAGCGGAAACACGCTGGGATCTCGCAAGGCGTCGTGTTATGTAATTACTGCTTTTTAATTACACGGCGCTGTATTAGGCGTCATTACATCTGCCTGAGGGTAAGGACCGGTGGCGGGCTGTTGTGATCGCGGTAATGAACATTCGGGTTGCAAACCATGTGTGGAGTTTGTTGAGTAACTGAATGACTCTAAGTTTGTAAACCCTTTAAAGCCCAATGGCCCAATGGTAATTATGTATACCGCTGTTTTAAGATGAAGAACTCCGCATTTTAGTTCCCTGATCTATTTTTACTTTCTGTTCCTGAAAATAGCATTAAAGATGATCTCTGCACCCTTATGGGATATTACGCAGGGTAGAGCGGTAACTCTGTACCGACGTTTCGAGACAACTATCGCTCCCGTCTTCAAGGGTCAAGAAATCCAAGAAGAAAATTTGGATATCTTGACCCTTGAAGATGGGACTGATAGGTTGTTCCGAAACGTCGGTACAGAGTCACAAGAAGAGCGTAGATATCATCTACAACGCAAGGGTCAATAAATCCAAGAAGACAATTTGGATATCTTGGCCCTTGAAGATTGGACTGATAGGTTGTCCCGAAACGTCGGTACAGAGTCACGAGAAGAGCGTAGATATCATCTACAACGCAAGGGTCAAGAAATCCAAGAAGAAAATTTGGATATCTTGACCCTTGAAGATTGGACGGATAGGTTGTCCCGAAACGTCGGTACAGAGTTACGAGAAGAGCGCAGATATCATCTACAACGCAAGGGTCAAGAAATCCAAGAAGAAAATTTGAATATCTTGACCCTTGAAGATTGGACCGATAGGTTGTCCCGAAACGTCGGTACAGAGTTACGAGAAGAGCGCAGATATCATCTACAACGCAAGGGTGAGTCAATAAATCCAAGAAGAAAATTTGAATATCTTGACCCTTGAAGATGGGACTGATAGGTTGTCCCGAAACGTCGGTACAGAGTTACGAGAAGAGCGTAGATATTATCTACGTCGCGGCGGAAGCCTGAGATCACACACAGCAGTAACGTTAGCGCTGTAATAGATAGGCTGTGTGTGTTTTGTGAGATTGAACATGGGTTGTAAATATTGCTAACATAAACTGCAGGTCTTTAAGGTGTTAAAAGGCTGTGTTCCATGAAGTTAGTTCATCTCGCGACCGAGTTACCCATTATATTTTGCAATGGAATAGAGATATAGCCCGTGTCAGGCTTCGAACTGTGCAGACAAACTGTCTTTTTATCTTCCTCGTGCATTATGAAGTATGTCTACAGTAGGTCTACAGTATGTCTACAGTAAGTCTACAGTTTCCTGCTTTTGAGAGTTCTCTCAAATTCTGTGTCGTCTTTTCTGTGTATGTACTTTCTTTTATAGTCTTGATTCTGTTGCATATATGGAGGTAGTATGAAGAAGTTGCATATAAAGTACAGTTCAGTTCATGAAATATGTACACTTGTTCGCGACCTAGACACGCAGCAGTTCTACAGAGCGTGACCCGAAGTCTTCTAGTTCTGCAGGCACGCGGTCTTTGTGTCCAGTGGAGCTGATACAGTTCGATCGTCTTTTGTCTACGTTAGTCCTTCATTTTGCCTTTGTAGTTAACGATTATTATTTTAGTTGAACGCGAGGTCAGCGCATATAGGATTTGTCGTGGACAAAGTGGCACTGTGACAGGTTTTCCCCCGAGTACTTCCGGTTTTCCTTGTCAGTATCATTCCACCAATGCTCCATACTCATTCATACATCTACCACCAACGCTATATAATGTTTCTCTCCCAGTACTTCAGTTTCCCCTGTCAGTATCATTCCACCAATGCTCCATACTCATTCATACATCTACCACCAACGCTATATAATGTTTCTCTCCCAGTACTTCAGTTTCCCCTGTCAGTATCATTCCACCAATGCTCCATACTCATTCATACATCTACCACCAATGCTATATAATGTTTCTCTCCCAGTACTTCAGTTTCCCCTGTCAGTATCATTCCACCAATGCTCCATACTCAGTCATACATCTACCACCAACGCTGTATAATGTTTCTCTCCCAGTACTTCAGTTTCCCCTGTCAGTATCATTCCACCAATGCTCCATACTCAGTCATACATCTACCACCAACGCTGTATAATGTTTCTCTCCCAGTACTTCAGTTTCCCCTGTCAGTATCATTCCACCAATGCTCCATACTCAGTCATACATGTACCACCAACGCTGTATAATGTTTCTCTCCCAGTACTTCAGTTTCCCCTGTCAGTATCATTCCACCAATGCTCCATACTCATTCATCCATCTACCACCAACGCTGTATAATGTTTCTCTCCCAGTACTTCAGATTCCCCTGTCAGTATCATTCCACTAATGCTCCATACTCATTCATACATCTACCACCGACGCTGTATAATGTTTCTCTCCCAGTTCTTCAGTTTCCCCTGTTAGTATCATTCCACCAATGCTCCATACTCATTCATACATCTACCACCGACGCTGTATAATGTTTCTCTCCCAGTTCTTCAGTTTCCCCCTGTCAGTATCATTCCACCAATGCTCCATACTCATTCATACATCTACCACCAACGCTGTATAATATTTCTCTCCCAGTACTTCAGTTTCCCCTGTCAGTATCATTCCACCAATGCTCCATACTCATTCATACATCTACCACCAACACTGTATAATGTTTCTCTCCCAGTACTTCAGTTTCCCCTGTCAGTATCATTCCACCAATGCTCCATACTCATTCATACATCTACCACCAACGCTGTATAATATTTCTCTCCCAGTACTTCAGTTTCCCCTGTCAGTATCATTCCACCAATGCTCCATACTCATTCATCCATCTACCACCAACGCTGTATAATGTTTTCTCTCCCAGTACTTCAGTTTCCCCTGTCAGTATCATTCCACCAATGCTCCATACTCATTCATACATCTACCACCAACACTGTATAATGTTTCTCTCCCAGTACTTCAGTTTCCCCTGTCAGTATCATTCCTCCAATGCTCCATACTCATTCATACATCTACCACCAACGCTGTATAATATTTCTCTCCCAGTACTTCAGTTTCCCCTGTCAGTATCATTCCACCAATGCTCCATACTCATTCATACATCTACCACCAACGCTGTATAATGTTTCTCTCCCAGTACTGTAGTTTCCCCTGTCAGTATCATTCCACCAATGCTCCATACACATTCATACATCTACCACTAACGCTGTATAATGTTTCTCTCCCAGTTCTTCAGTTTCCCCTGTCAGTATCATTCCACCAATGCTCCATACTCATTCATCCATCTACCACCAACACTGTACAATGTTTCTCTCCCAGTACTTCAGTTTCCCCTGTCAGTATCATTCCACCAATGCTCCATACTCATTCATACATCTACCACCCACGCTGTATAATATTTCTCTCCCAGTACTTCCGGTTTTCCTTGTCAGTATCATTCCACCAATGCTCCATAGTCATCTTCATTTACATTTTGCTCTTATCAGAAGGACAAACGGGCGAAGCGTGGAACCTTCAAACTAAACGTAAAGATAAAGTTAATTTTCTCCCTAAAACAGACCTTGAAGGCCCAGAGGGAGTGTAGAGGTATAGCTCTACTCTTTCTTTAACCTCGGCGTTAGATGGTGGTGGGTGGTGAACGCCACGCCCCGGTCGCTTTAACCCCGGTAATGGCCCTGTACCCATTGTACAGGAGGCTGTGTAGGCCCGAGGGCCATTCTGGACGGGTGCTGAAAATCTCTCCTACACGGGGATTCGATCCCCGGACCGTCCAGCTAAGCAATTCTCATTTCAGATGGGAGATCACCGGATTTGAAAGTCCGTTTATATTGTTCTGCTAACTTCAGAGATGTTAAGTTCAGAAGAATTGCCCGCGATTTTTCCCCTCATTGTCCTACTACCGGCGTCTCACGACTGTCTCGGTTCCCACAGCACGATTAATGTGCGGGTCTGAGTCGAATTCGAATGGTTGAGGAACTGAATGGTGTGTCGAATGTTCCTGATTGTGTCCATAGATGTCACCAGTGATAAAGAACTGTGCGTTGTCAGTATTCTGCATCGCCACAGCGAGTTGTATGAACTGCAGGTCGCAGGAACGTGGCTGGAATGAACCTGACGTTGCGTATGTGCTGCAGTGTGCAGGCAGCTCTACCTGTGTGCAGCTGTTTGTTGCTTCCGAGCAAACAGCAAGCAACTGAGTTAGCTGCTTGGGCTGTCCGTGAAGGAAATATACAGTATGATGGTCGTGGTTTGGGGTTAGACGTCGTGCAGTTCTGAATTTCCACCGACGGAGACATTTGCAAGTCAATTGCAGACTCGTCGAGGTGTTTGCTCACTAGTGTATAAGGAATTAACTTTTAGGAGAATATACGTAAACATAATAAATACAAAAATGTAGAAAATTAACCGTTTAAAACCGAAGCGTAAACTGTTTAATTTAAAGACCCAGTTCGTACCGCGCAGTAAACATTAACCCTTTAAACACGAAGCGGAAACTGTTTCATTTAAAGACCCAGTTCGTACCGCGCAGTAAACATTAACCCTTTAAACACGAAGCGTAAACTGTTTAATTTAAAGACCCAGTTCGTACCGCGCAGTAAACATTAACCCTTTAAACACGAAGCGGAAACTGTTTCATTTAAAGACCCAGTTCGTACCGCGCAGTAAACATTAACCCTTTAAACACGAAGCGTAAACTGTTTAATTTAAAGACCCAGTTCGTACCGCGCAGTAAACATTAACCCTTTAAACACGAAGCGTAAACTGTTTAATTTAAAGACCCAGTTCGTACCGCGCAGTAAACACTTCATCTCGGTTACAAAAACAAATCAATTTACGTTATATAAGGCAAAAGTCGCTGTTTGCTGTAATATAAATACAATACACATAAATACAGTGTGGGCAGAATGTAGAATTTGTGAATGTTACAACTGTTGATGTATCGAGTAACCGTTAGGCTTTAAAAGCGTAAGTACGTAAAAATTTAAGGTCTTGTATAAAAGTCAACACGTCACATTGCATTTTGCGCCTGTTCTGTCCAGTACAGCACCTGGAGCTTTGTGCTGTGCTATGTAGGTGTTGCTGTAGTAAAGGTGTGTTTAGTTGTTTCGGAAAAACTTACTGCTTCCATCTCCAGGGCGAATGAGTTTGGTTCAGGTTGATGCAGAAATAATTAGGAGAAAGCTGTTTGCCGGTTATATAGGAAGGTTTCAGGGAATTTTTGCCAGTCGGAGCTGTGGAAGGAGGGAAACGGGACGGTACTTTCGTCGAGAGTCAGTCACCCTGAAGATGGAGGCATTATGATCTGTAATGCTCTGTCTGAAAACCATAAAACTGACTGTCATTTTGCCAACAGTTGCTGTGGAAATCTGGAACACATAACGCAACAGTAAATACACAGTTACAATTCGCGCTACCGTACCGCTGTGTGTGACGTTTCTGTTCAGTTGTCCTCAAAACAACAAGACTTAACGTGAGATGAATGTTGGACATAGACATGTGTTTATCAACAGCTGTTATTTGAAACTTTTCGCTCGGGTCAATATTTAGTTTGTTAGGTCGATATCCGCACCGGACTGCAAGATTTTATGTAAAGTGTCATTGGTGTGCTGGATTAATACAGGGTGTACTTTGTTGATAGATTTCAGCGTTGCTCACTACTAATTTCAATAAAATGGGTTTAGTGGTTCTCGAGTTACGTTATATGCCAACAGAAGGACATGGAGGAGTTAATGGGCGCATTATTAATCCTTTAAAGCCCAATGGTTACTATATGTACCGCCATGTTTAACATTCAACAATTCTACGTTCTGCCCACACAGTGTATTTATGTGTTTTGTGTGGATTTCAGAACAAACAGCGATTATTTCACTGTACAACATTAACTGACTGGTTTGTATAACTGAGACGGAGTGTTTACTGGCGCGGTACGGACTGTATTTATGTGTTTTGTGTGGATCTCAGAACAAACAGCGATTATTTCACTGTACAGCATTAACTGACTGGTTTGTATAACTGAGACGTAGTGTGTTTACTGCGCGGTACGGACTGTATTTATGTGTTTTGTGTGGATCTCAGAACAAACAGCGATTATTTCACTGTACAGCATTAACTGACTGGTTTGTATAACTGAGACGGAGTGTGTTTACTGCGCGGTACGGACTGTATTTATGTGTTTTGTGTGGATCTCAGAACAAACAGCGATTATTTCACTGTACAACATTAACTGACTGGTTTGTATAACTGAGACGGAGTGTGTTTACTGCGCGGTACGGACTGTATTTATGTGTTTTGTGTGGATCTCAGAACAAACAGCGATTATTTCACTGTACAACATTAACTGACTGGTTTGTATAACTGAGACGGAGTGTGTTTACTGCGCGGTACGGACTGTATTTATGTGTTTTGTGTGGATCTCAGAACAAACAGCGATTATTTCACTGTACAACATTAACTGACTGGTTTGTATAACTGAGACGGAGTGTGTTTGCTGCGCGGTACGGACTGTATTTATGTGTTTTGTGTGGATCTCAGAACAAACAGCGATTATTTCACTGTACAGCATTAACTGACTGTTTGTATAACAGACGGAGTGTGTTTACTGCGCGGTACGGACTGTATTTATTGTGTTTTTGTGGATCTCAGAACAAACAGCGTTATTTCACTGTACAGCATTTAACTGACTGTTTGTATAACAGACGGACTCTTTACTGCGGTATTGCCATAGTTATTGTATTCTATTCTAATCATCTTTTCCCGTATTTGTTCCTTAACTAAACGTACGTGTTAATCTCTTAATTTAAGTGCCGTCCCTCTTTAAAGTTTCGCTGCTATGTGTTGTGGAACTCGCAAAGCAAGCTACTATACTTGTACTTGTACGTGTTACAAAGTACATTATTTCTGTCAGTCTCACAGCACTTCGCTACAGACACAGTTTCACAGCTTCCAAGTCTTTCTGTTTCCGCTTTTTATCACAACACGAAGGCACAATACGGACTGAATAAAAAATTCATCACAGGCTTTGTTTTTATTTTTTTTTGTTCAAGTCATGTTTTACTATTGGTTTTCCTGCGTTGCATTTTTCCTGTGGCTGTCTGTACAGGCTTGTTATGATTCTCCCACTCCCTCCTTCTCCCCGGCCCCCCCGTCATTTCGTTGTTTCTCGTGTTTCACGAGACATACAAACACACAAATAACAAAAGGAAAGATATAAAAGAAGATACTAACGTGTTCTTTTTTCTACTGCTTTTATTTCTGTTTCCTTTTTGTTTTCATTCGTATTTTGAGGCTTCTGACATAACACAGTCGTCAGTGCACGGTACATTTGTTACACGATGGAAATAAATTTGCTAGGTTTGGAAAAACCTTTCCATAACTTCACGTTTCGTTACGTACGAATGACAACTGACTTCGCAGTCTGTACCAAATGCTGTGCTTCGGAGAGCATATGTGAACATTATTGTGTTCACAGCACCTGCCACTGGACCCTGTCTTGACGCCGACGACTGCAGTCAATACCGTCGCTTCCTATATCATTAACTTTTTATTTTTTCAATGGTTCGACAGCCCCTTGGGGGCCTAGGCCGCCTCATTTTTTTCGAGGCTTCACGATCACACTCAGACACACCACACTCGGTAGGACTCCTCTGGACGAGTGATCAGCACGACGCAGAGACCTCTACATGACAACACACAACACTCACAGACAGACATCTATGCCCTAGGCGGGATTCGAACCCGCAATCCTAATAAGCGAGCGGCAGTAGACCCACGCTTTAGACCGCGCGGCCACTGGGATCGACATATCTTTAATTTACATTTCATAATTCCATCTAGGCCTGGGTCTCTCAAATGATGTTTTCCCTTCTTTTCCGACAGAATGTCTAGAAGAGTTTTGGTGCTCGTAGCGGTGTTGCTGAAACGTCACGTCTCCAGGGGTGTGACACTTTTTGGCCAGTAATTTACAATGTTTGAACGATCGTAGTGCTTCCATATTCAGCAATCGAGTAGTCGAAACTGAATTCTTTATGCATTTCTTGGGGAAGTACCAGCGCAACGACACGGCGTCATATCCCAGTGGAGTTGGACCTTCGAATCCTTTTCCATACATGTCAAAAGCCTCGCTCTTTCCATCCGCCTCCATTTGCCCCCCTACCCCCGAATAATATTCAGTGAACAGTTCCAATCATGAAACTTCGTACTATAAAGTTTTCCCATCCTCTTGTCACCTGCTTCCTGTTATGTGCCAAATATCCCTCTAGCTCAGCGGTATTCAACCTTTTTTGTTCGCGTACCCCCATATATAATTTCTCTTCAACTTTGTACCCCCAAAGCTGTTGGTGCATAATTCAAGCTATACACAGTCTATAATCTACATCTAAAATAAGTTAAATAAATTACATCCAAAATAATGTATTAAATAATAAGTTTTAAATGACAAAAAGGAGAGTCAAGCTATTAAATAACAAATATATTATTGTCTATCGTATAAAAATTAATAAAGGAACAAATGTATTTTAGCAAAGCAAAATTATATGCACTGTGTGGAATAAAATGAAACTAGCCGCCCAGATAAGAATCGCATAAAGGAGAGAGAGAGAGAGAGAGAGAGAGAGAGACACAAATGGCGCTCCCAAATCGCATGTCCTTACGTCCGGTCTCTTGTGGCTAACCCTAAATATGACCCTGATTATTCAGTGTTTATCGTGAAATAATATATTTATTTTTTTTTTTATGTACCCCCTATGTTGTCTTCGCGTACTCCCGGGGTACGCGTACCCCAGGTTGAATACCACTGCTCTAGGCGCCCTGGTCTCAGACCTGTCGTCGTTCTGTCACCGAACTCACAGACAGACTCGACGTATGTCGGTTTTGCACAACTGTGCTCCAGTGTCACTCAGCTCACTTCCCCTCACTTCAGCTCACTTCCCCTCACTTCCCCAACGATTTGATTTTTCCTGTTCCCAAGAGAGAAGAAGAAGAAGTCAACTTTCCTTAATGGGTGAAAATCATAAATCTCAGTCGTCCGGCTTTCTTCTGTTTATAAATGGCGGGGAAAATGTTGCCGCAGACATGTTACATCTGCCGGCGGAGATTACGAACTGAAAATGGACAAAGAAGGGAAAGAAAAAGGAACAAATAGAGGAAACAATAGAAAAATGAATTTAAAAAACGGCATTGAGAAACCGGCGAGGATTAAAATGCGTGGAATTAGAAAACATTTATAAGGGCATACATAAAAGAATGGTGCGGTTTTAATAGTGTTTACTATTAAAACCGCACCATTATTTTGTCTATGCCCTTTATAGTTTTAACAGCTGTGTTTTCCGTACGAATTGATAAGAGTATGAAGTAATGGGTTTTCTCTTTTAAGTCCGCGATGAGAAATAGTTCGTCACGTAATTAAATACATACTTTTAGATGTAATATACTCTGTACTTGTGAATATTTTTTTGTCCAAGGATCAATAATTTGAATTTCATTCCATAGTCTGTACACAAGTGAACTTGTATCCATTTGTCATTGCTTCTTCGGAGTGTTTTTATGTTTTTGTGTTGTTAGAATTTAAACAGGTGTGTACCGCTTACTTACCCTGTGCAGATGCGGAAAATAAACTGCAGTTTCGGCGCCATCAGTTAAAAATAAAAGTGCTGTACTATCAACTCCATACTGTCCTGCTGTGGTCTTCCCAGCGGTCATTCATCAAACTAGTCTGTATATTTATGTATTTGTTTATTAGTGACGTATCTGTCTACGTGTTTAATTGCTGACATTGTGTTTCAAGTGATAGTGTTCTGGGTTATTACAACGTGTTTAATTGCTGACATTGTGTTTCAAGTGATAGTGTTCTGGGTTATTACAACGTGTTTAATTGCTGACATTGTTTTTCAAGTGATAGTGTTCTGGGTTATTACAACGTGTTTAATTGCTGACATTGTGTTTCAAGTGATAATGTTCTGGGTTATTACAACGTGTTTAATTGCTGACATTGTGTTTCAAGTGATAGTGTTGTGGTTATTACAACGTGTTTAATTGCTGACATTGTGTTTCAAGTGATAGTGTTGTGGGTTATTACAACGTGTTTAATTGCTGACATTGTGTTTCAAGTGATAGTGTTGTGGGTTATTACAACGTGTTTAATTGCTGACATTGTGTTTCAAGTGATAGTGTTGTGGGTTATTACAACGTGTTTAATTGCTGACATTGTGTTTCAAGTGATAGTGTTGTGGGTTATTACAACGTGTTTAATTGCTGACATTGTGTTTCAAGTGATAGTGTTGTGGGTTATTACAACGTGTTTAATTGCTGACATTGTGTTTCAAGTGATAGTGTTGTGGGTTATTACAACGTGTTTAATTGCTGACATTGTGTTTCAAGTGATAGTGTTGTGGGTTATTACAACGTGTTTAATTGCTGACATTTTGTTTCAAGTTATAGTGTTGTGGGTTATTACAACGTGTTTAATTGCTGACATTGTGTTTCAAGTGATAGTGTTGTGGGTTATTACAACGTGTTTAATTGCTGACATTGTGTTTCAAGTGATAGTGTTGTGGGTTATTACAACGTGTTTAATTTCTGACATTGTGTTTCAAGTGATAATGTTCTGGGTTATTACAACGTGTTTAATTGCTGACATTGTGTTTCAAGTGATAGTGTTGTGGGTTATTACAACGTGTTTAATTGCTGACATTGTGTTTCAAGTGATAGTGTTGTGGGTTATTACAACGTGTTTAATTGCTGACATTGTGTTTCAAGTGATAGTGTTGTGGGTTATTACAACGTGTTTAATTGCTGACATTGTGTTTCAAGTGATAGTGTTGTGGGTTATTACAACGTGTTTAATTGCTGACATTGTGTTTCAAGTGATAGTGTTCTGGGTTATACAACGTGTTTAATTGCTGACATTGTGTTTCAAGTGATAGTGTTGTGGGTTATTACAACGTGTTTAATTGCTGACATTGTGTTTCAAGTGATAGTGTTGTGGTTATTACAACGTGTTTAATTGCTGACATTGTGTTTCAAGTGATAGTGTTGTGGGTTATTACAACGTGTTTAATTGCTGACATTGTGTTTCAAGTGATAGTGTTCTGGGTTATTACAACGTGTCGGATTCGTGCTTAAAACTTGCATGATTATATTTTTGCGCGTCGAAAAACTGGTTGACACATGAACGATGAATTGGAAAGGATCGTGAAGGAAACTGGCGGCGTAGTTTGTAGTAGTGTTCTTGCATTTGGCTGGAGATTGCGAGCGAGATCAAGGACACTTCAGCCAGTAATCAACTCCAGAAATAAATTTTGTATTATCTACACCGTGCAATTTTTTACAACTCACAAATTACACACCAACTAAATGCACTATTTTTTCACTTTATATTCTTTATTCTTCAACCCCTACATATGTTTCGGCCTTTACAAGGCCATCTTCAGGCGGGCTCGTAAACTACATTCACTTCACATCCAAAGTATTTGTCTGCTATCACATTTAGTCCACTTTCAGTGTCATATACAGGGCATACATAAAAGAATGGTGCGGTTTTAATAGTGTTCACTATTAAAACCGCACCATTCTTTTGTGTATGCCCTGTATATATTACAGCTATTTACAATTCTGTGTTTAAAATATATAAAAACACAGAATATAAAATCCTTAAAAATTTCGTCAATTTTCGTAGTAAAATGTTAAAATGAAATTATGTGTTTTTTTTATGTCTTCAACCATTGGTTAGTTTTTCAGTTTTGGCTTTGGTTCTGTATATATGGACGGTCAGTTAAGTAAATATGTGCTGTGACACAAATGGCAGATATCAGAACTGTAGATATATTGTGTTGTATGTATGAAGTGTATGCAAATTTTGTAAGTAAGCACATACAGAAATGAAGTTCAAGCAGCTGCTTCACAGTACGAAGCAGCAATGCTGCCCAATCGGTAGATTTTGGATTGAAGTCTTTTTGTCCAAAATTTGTTGAAGTGTAGCGGCAAACTGAAGTCAGTTATCTTTGCTGAAATACAGGGCATACACAAAAGAATGGTGCGGTTTTAATAGTGTTCACTATTAATACCGCACCATTGTTTTGTGTATGCCCTGTACATTGTATTCGGCAGATCGATATCGGTTTGTGATATTCCACGACGGTGTTTATCAATTTTATTGTGGTATTGGAAATAAAGTCATGTAATTTTTGTAGATTAATACCAAATTGCGGGGGGGTCACATTTCGGACGATAATGATCTACGTTAATGGCTAGCGAACTGCAATTTCCTGCGAAAATTAATTCGTTTTTTGTTCAATTAAATGTAAACCGGAAACAGTCCATCAGCACTGTTAATATGTTACAGAATTTCCGTGTTTTTCAATTACAAATATCCAACTAATAAACTTACAGTAGTTTATTTACAATACCATTATATATCATATATTATATACTATATGGCCTAAACATGTAGCAGACCGTAATAATATATAATGATGTAAAAACATACTATAAGTTTGTTCAGTAGGACGCTTTAATAATGCTATCCGTATATACGTATGGGGTAATACAGGCATAGCTTTACGCTTTCTTAGCCTCAGAACTACCTGGGGGGGGGAGCTGTGATTTTCGCCTCCCGAACGTCGTTATACCTCGATTCTTTCCCTTTAAAGGCAAAATATTATCATGTTTTGAAGAAAGAAATGGTCACATGGTACGTGGTTAGAAAGAGGATAATTTGGATACTGGGATTTGTAAAACAAACCTTAACGATTATATGCCTGATGTCGCTCAATTTAATTTGCACAATTTGGAGAGCTTAATGTAAATTAGTCGTTTGCTTGTCTTCAGGCTGACGCGACAACATGGAACTTGCACCGCTCGGGCTGTTGCTGCTGGTCGCGGCCAACCTGGCAACGCCGCCCACGTGTCGTGTCTCCGAGTTCTTCTGTGACACCGGTCAGTGCGTGGCGCTTGACCGCTACTGCGACGGCGAGGATGACTGCGGAGACAAGTCGGATGAACCGAGATATTGCTCGCGTGAGTAGAATGAAAATGAGCTTACATTCTGTGACACGTGTTTCACATTGTCTGTGTCTGTGCCTTTGTAACACAAGCAGTCAGTGTCTGTGCCTTTGTGACACAAGCAGTCAATGTCTGTGCCTTTGTGACACAAGCAGTCAGTGTCTGTGCCTTTGTGACACAAGCAGTCAATGTCTGTGCCTTTGTGACACAAGCAGTCAGTGTCTGTGCCTTTGTAACACAAGCAGTCAGTGTCTGTGTCTTTGTAACACAAGCAGTCAGTGTCTGTGCCATTGTAACACAAGCAGTCAATGTCTGTGCCATTGTAACACAAGCAGTCAGTGTCTGTGTCTTTGTAACACAAGCAGGCAATGTCTGTGCCATTGTAACACAAGCAGGCAATGTCTGTGCCTTTGTGACACAAGCAGTCATGTCTGTGCCTTTGTAACACAAGCAGTCAATGTCTGTGCCTTTGTAACACAAGCAGTCATGTCTGTGCCTTTGTGACACAAGCAGTCAATGTTGTGCCTTTGTACACAAGCATCAGTGTCTGTGCCTTTGAACACAAGCAGTCAGTGTCTGTGCCATTTGTAACACAAGCAGTCAATGTCTGTGCCTTTGTGACACAAGCAGTCAATGTCTGTGCCTTTGTACACAAGCAGTCAGTGTCTGTGCCTTTGTGACACAAGCAGTCAATGTCTGTGCCTTTGTGACACAAGCAGTCAGTGTCTGTGCCTTTGTAACACAAGCAGTCATGTCTGTGCCTTTGTAACACAAGCAGTCATGTCTGTGCCTTTGTGACACAAGCAGTCATGTCTGTGCCATTGTAACACAAGCAGTCATGTCTGTGCTTTGTACACAAGCAGCAATGTCTGTGCCTTGTACACAGCAGCATGTCTGTGCTTTGTGACACAAGCAGTCAATGTCTGTGCCTTGTAACACAAGCAGTCAATGTCTGTGCCTTTGTGACACAAGCAGTCAATGTCTGTGCCTTGTACACAAGCAGTCATGTCTGTCTTGTACACAAGCAGTCAATGTTGTGCCTTTGTACACAAGCAGTCAATGTTGTGCTTTGTGACACAAGCAGTCAGTTCTGTGCCTTTGTAACACAAGCATCATGTCTGGCCTTTGTGACACAAGCAGTCATGTCGTGCCTTTGGACACAAGCATCAGTTGTGCTTTGTAACACAACATCATGTCTGTGCTTGACACAAGCAGTCAAGTCGTGCCTTTGTACACAAGCAGTCATGTCTGTCCTTTGTGAACAAGCAGTCAGTGTCTGGCTTTTACAAGCAGCATGTCTGTGCGTCAGTATTTTGCCTTTTGACACGCAGTCTGTCTGTGCCTGTACACAAGCAGTCAATGTCTGTGCTTTGTGACACAAGCAGTCAATGTCTGTGCCTTGTGACAAAGCAGTCAATGTCTGTGCTTTGTGACCAAGCAAGGGTCCTTTGACACAGCAGTCAATGTCTGTGCCTTTGTACACAAGCAGTCAGTGTCTGTGCCTTTGTGAACACAACGGCAGTCAATCGTCTGTGCCTTTGTGACACAAGCAGTCAATGTCTGTGCCTTTGTGACACAAGCAGTCAGTGTCTGTGCCTTGTGTACACAAGCAGTCAATGTCTGTGCCTTTGTACACAAGCAGTCATGTCTGTGCCTTTGTAACACAAGCAGTCAGTGTCTGTGCCTTTGTAACACAAGCAGTCATGTCTGTGCCTTTGTGAACACAAGCAGTCATGTCTGTGCCTTTGTAACACAAGCAGTCATGTCTGTGCTTTGTGACACAAGCAGTCAATGTCTGTGCCTTTGTAAAACAAGCAGTCATGTCTGTGCCTTTGTGACACAAGCAGTCACGCATGCCAGAGTCAATGTCTGTGCCTTTGTGACACAAGCAGTCAGTGTCTGTGCCTTTGTGAACACAAGCAGTCAATGTCTGTGCCTTTGTGACACAAGCAGTCAATGTCTGTGCCTTTGTAACACAAGCAGTCATGTCTGTGCTTTGTGACACAAGCAGTCATGTCTGTGCCTTGTGACACAAGCAGTCAATGTCTGTGCCTTTGTACACAAGCAGTCAATGTCTGTGCCTTTGTGACACAAGCAGTCAATGCTGTGCCTTTGTGAACACAAGCAGTCAGTGTCTGTGCCTTTGTACACAAGCAGTCAATGTCTGTGCCTTTGTGACACAAGCAGTCAATGTCTGTGCCTTTGTGACACAAGCATCATGTCTGTGCCTTTGTAGACACAAGCAGTCATGTCTGTGCCTTTGTGACACAAGCAGTCAATGTCTGTGCCTTTGTGACACAAGCAGTCAAGTCTGTGCCTTTGTGACACAAGCAGTCAATGTCTGTGCCTTTGTGACACAAGCAGTCAGTGTCTGTGCCTTTGTGAACAGCAGTCAATGTCCTGTGCCTTTGTAGACACAAGCAGTCAATGTCTGTGCCATTTGTAACACAAGCAGTCATGGTCTGTGCCTTTGTAACACAAGCAGTCATGTCTGTGCCTTTGTGACACAAGCAGTCAATGTCTGTGCCTTTGTGACACAAGCAGTCAATGTCTGTGCTTTGACACAAGCAGTTCAGTCTTCCATTGTAACACAAGCAGTCAATGTCTGTGCCTTGTGACACAAGCAGTCATGTCTGTGCCTTATGTAACACAAGCAGTCATGTCTGTGCCTTGTACACAAGCAGTCAAGTACTGTGCCTTTGTACACAAGCAGTCAATGTCTGTGCCTTTGTGACACAAGCAGTCAAGTCTGTGCCTTTGTACACAAGCAGTCAGTGCTGTGCTTTGTGACACAAGCAGCAATGTCTGTGCCTTTGTGACACAAGCAGTCATGTCTGGCTTTACACAGCAGCATGTCTGTGCCTTTGTGACACAAGCAGTCAATGTCTGTGCCTTTGTACACAAGCAGTCAATGTCTGTGCCTTTGTGACACAAGCAGTCAGTGTCTGTGCCTTTGTAACACAAGCAGTCATGTCTGTGCCTTTGTACACAAGCAGTCATGTCTGGCCTTTGTACACAAGCAGTCAATGTCTGTGCCTTTGTAGACACAAGCATCATGTCTGTGCCTTTGTACACAAGCAGTCATGTCTGGCTTTGTGACACAAGCAGTCAATGTCTGTGCCTTTGTGACACAAGCAGTCAGTCTGGCCTTTGTAACAATGCAGTCAGTGTCTGTGCCTTTGTGACACAAGCAGTCATGTCTTGCCTTTGTGACACAAGCAGTCAATGTCTGTGCCTTTGTGACACAAGCAGTCATGTCGGCCTTTGTAACACAAGCAGTCATGTCTGTGCCTTTGTGACACAACATCAATTCTGCTGACCAACTCAATGTCTGTGCCTTTGTGACACAAGCAGTCAATGTCTGTGCCTTTGTACACAAGCAGTCAAGTCTGTGCCTTTGTGACACAAGCAGTCAATGTCTGTCCTTTGTGAACACAAGCAGTCAATGTCTGTGCCTTTGTGACACAAGCAGTCAGTGTCTGTGCCTTTGTGACACAAGCAGTCAGTGTCTGTGCCTTTGTAACACAAGCAGTCAATGTCTGTGCCTTTGTGACACAAGCCAGGACACGTCGCACGTCAACATTCGTTTAATTGTGCGCATAGAGCTATACATTATTTGTGTAGAGCAGTGACCACAATAGTCGCTAGCTAAGCCCCATAACACTGAACACAGCTGCAGTCGGCACGGCGCGGTCGCTGTTAGGCTCACATCGGAACGGCCATGCAGCGTTATACCTGTCTCAAAAACATTTACCGTGTTGGCAGTACATTCATAGCTTCAGTCGCTTTTGGCGTTTTTGAGAAGGGTAGGAAACGCTTGTTGGCGCATGCGCAGAGTTTGCCGTTTTGCCACCTTGCTTCTTGACCCCCGCGTCAACAACTAGCAAGTCATCTGTTCACTACTATACATGTGTTGTTAGTAAATGCGTAGAGCTCGTATTTAATATTAACGTCATCTGTTGGAAATTGATATAGGTGAGGGGAGAGGTGCATACAGGCTTTTGGTGGGGAGATCTGAGGGAAGGAGACCACTTGAAAGACCCAGGCATAGATGGGAGGATAATGTTAAAATGGATCTTCAAGAAGTGGGATGTGGGGCATGGACTGGATTGATATGGCTCAGGATAGGGACAGGTGGCGGGCTGTTGTGATTGCGGTAATGAACCCTCGGTTTCCATAAAACGCAGGGAATTTGTTGACTAGCTGACGACCTGTTAGCTTCTCAAGAAGGACTGTGCTACATGGAGTTAGTTAGTTAGTTGGTTAGTTGGAAATTGAAACTGATTTAACAGTTACAAAACGCTGTGCCTACGTCACAGAGAGCACAGTGATTTGGCATTACAAAAGCCGTGGCCTAATTATTTTTAGGGAAGAAATTTGTGTTAGTTGTGAGAACCATACAGAGGACACAGACATGCTGTGTGAGCTGAGTGCAGAGCTGTAGTGCTACAGTTGTGATCGTCCCGTTGCGCCACACCCTGTATATTTCACCGCTCAACTGTAAAGGTCACTACTAGTCTCATAACTATAAACTGTTTAAGCTTACAGTCTTCTTGGACCTGGCGCCGTGCAGTCTGGTAGATGTTTACCGATTTTCGGAGGAGGTTTCTGACTTTGTCTTCAGGGAGGAAGAAGGGGGCCGTGGTGGGAAGGGGGGGGCAATATGTAAAATTGTGAATAAACGTTTGAGACAGAGCTGGGCGACCAAATGGAGCGAATACACGTGGAGAGGATTGTGTTATGGGGGATAGAAATATAGGAGAGAGGAGAGGCGTGACGTCTTTTGTCTTATACGAAAGAACACGGCGCCACACGCCGGAAGTGCTTAACGTCGATACGGACCGCTGTGAGACCCGATTAATACTACGGTGTTGGAACTTAACCCATTAGAGCCCAGTGGTTACTATATGTACCAACATGTTTAACATTCACAAATTCTACGCTCTGCCCACACAGTGTATTTATGTGTTTTGTGTGGATCTCAGAACAAACAGCGATTATTTCACTGTACAACATTAACTGACTGGTTTGTATAACTGAGACGGAGTGTGTTTACTGCGCGGTACGGACTGTATTTATGTGTTTTGTGTGGATCTCAGAACAAACAGCGATTATTTCACTGTACACATTAACTGACTGGTTTGTATAACTGAGACGGAGTGTGTTTACTGCGCGGTAAAGACTGTATTTATGTGTTTTGTGTGGATCTCAGAACAAACAGCGATTATTTCACTGTACAACACTAACTGACTGGTTTGTATAACTGAGACGGAGTGTGTTTACTGCGCGGTACGGACTGTATTTATGTGTTTTGTGTGGATCTCAGAACAAACAGCGATTATTTCACTGTACAACATTAACTGACTGGTTTGTATAACTGAGACGGAGTGTGTTTACTGCGCGGTACGGACTGTATTTATGTGTTTTGTGTGGATCTCAGAACAAACAGCGATTATTTCACTGTACAACATTAACTGACTGGTTTGTATAACTGAGACGGAGTGTGTTTACTGCGCGGTACGGACTGTATTTATGTGTTTTGTGTGGATCTCAGAACAAACAGCGATTATTTCACTGTACAACATTAACTGACTGTTTGTATAACTGAGACGGAGTGTGTTTACTGCGCGGTACGGACTGTATTTATGTGTTTTGTGTGGATCTCAGAACAAACAGCGATTATTTCACTGTACACACATTAACTGACTGGTTTGTATAACTGAGACGGAGTGTGTTTACTGCGCGGTACGGACTGTATTTATGTGTTTTGTGTGGATCTCAGAACAAACAGCGATTATTTCACTGTACAACATTAACTGACTGGTTTGTATAACTGAGACGGAGTGTGTTTACTGCGCGGTACGGACTGTATTTATGTGTTTTGTGTGGATCTCAGAACAAACAGCGATTATTTCACTGTACAACATTAACTGACTGGTTTGTATAACTGAGACGGAGTGTGTTTACTGCGCGGTACGAACTGTATTATGTGTTTTGTGTGGATCTCAGAACAAACAACAATTATTTCACTGTACAGCATTAACTGACTGGTTTGTATAACTGAGACGGAGTGTGTTTACTGCGCGGTACGAACTGTATTATGTGTTTTGTGTGGATCTCAGAACAAACAACATTATTTCACTGTACAGCATTAACTGACGGTTTGTATAACTGAGACGGAGTGTGTTTATTGCGCGGTACGAACTGTATTATGTGTTTTGTGTGGATCTCAGAACAAACAACAATTATTTCACTGTACAGCATTAACTGACTGGTTTGTATAACTGAGACGGAGTGTGTTTACTGCGCGGTACGAACTGTATTATGTGTTTTGTGTGGATCTCAGAACAAACAGCGATTATTTCACTGTACAACATTAACTGACTGGTTTGTATAACTGAAACGGACTGTGTTTACTGCGCGGTACGGACTGAGTCTTTATATATAATTCAGGTCAGTATTAGTAGGTTAAAGGGTTAGTTTGGTGCCGTGACTTCAGTTTCCAAATAGTTACCTTCGGAACTTTACCAGCCTCTCGTTAAGTCATCTTAACCCATCTACGTTCGATTTCCTTTTTCTTTTTCGAAACGTCGAGACCGGTCCTGGCGCTCACCCAGCCTCCAGTTAAATTGGTACCGGGACCACTTTCCCCAGGATTTAAGCGGACGAGGCTTGAAGCTGATCATTTGCCTTCGTCTAGTGGCGAGGATAAGAATGAGTGAAGCTATACCTCCACTCCCATACGCCCCCTTGCCTTACTCTCCGTGAGTAGGACTGATCTACATCCGCTAAATGCATAGCGCGTACAGAAGGCGCTGTTTGTAGTGAGAAAGTTGCATGCACTGCGGCCAGTATATCTTGTCTAAAGTACTGTACATGCTTGGTGAGAGCGGTTGGTGTTAATTAGTAACATTTCGTGTGTATGTTAATCCCACTAATGAAGGAGCTTCGCTTGTTATGTGCCGCCCCAATTGGCTCGCTAAGTTTGTTGGACTATTGCGACCATCGATTGTTAACAAGTCAGGGGTGTACAGATTCCGGTCGTCCAGTTATATATATAGGCTAAAGTCTATGTTTTGGATACGAGGAGGCGTTTCAAAGACGAATCTTTTACCCAGAACTTTATTCTGACTTCGATGTACTCACAGCACACGTGTCGCAGATGTTACAGATCAGACCTCCACGTGGTCAGCATTGACATTTAACCATTTGTGCCACCGTGACATCGAAGCTTGTGTCCGGTTGTCAAGCGTCTGTAGCCAGGAGGTGACAGCTTGCTTCACGTCGGCGTCTGCTACAAATCGCTTCTTATCCAGGTGCCTCTTAAGAAATAAATGGCGGAAGAATCGGGTCTCTAGGGAGGGTGGTCCATGACCTGCGAGGCGTGGCGCCATAACCAGTCACAAGTGCGTTTGTCGGTATGGGGCCCAGTGATTCCCGTCGCTTTGATCCCCTTAAGAAGCGCCCAGCTGGCAGTAGATTTGCAATAGACGTCAACGTGAAGCAAGCTGTCACCTCCTGGCTATAGACACTTTACACGATTTTCTTCCGCGCTGGGGTACAAGCCTCGGTGTCACGGTGTGACATGTTTAAATGTCAATGCTGACTGCGTTGGTTTCTGGTGTGTACCATCTGCGACACACGTGCTGTGTGTACATCGATGTCAGAATAAAGTCGTCGGCATCACAGTGTCTGTTGCCGTATTTTTGTTAAAATTTCTTGTAAATAAACAGAAAGTTTTAGGACGTAAATAACTGAAATTTGACTCTCAAACAAGATAGTGTGTTACGAGTAGCTAAAAATGTAGTCGCAGTATTCAATTAAATAATTGTGTAGATAATTATGTTAATAATAATAGTACGAGCCGATCTCAGTGGCGTGCGGTCTAAGGCGTCGGTCTACGGCCGTGCGGTCTAAGGCGTCGGTCTACGGCCGCTCGGTTACTGGGATTGCGGGTTCGAATCCCGCCGGTGGCATGGATGTCTGTCTTTTGTGAGTGTTGTGTGTTGCCAGGTCTGCGACGGGCTGATCACTCGTCCAGAGGAGTCCTACCGAGTGTGGTGTGTCTAAAGTGTGTGATCGTGAAGCCTCAAAAAATGAGGCGGCATAGGCCCCCCAAGGGGCTGTCGAGCCATTGAAAAAGAAATAATAGCATGATAGTGCTTGGCTGGATTAATGTGACTCGGGATATTGACACGTGGCCGGCTTGTGTGAAGAGGGTAATGAACTTTCGGATGACACAAAATGCGGGGAGTTTCTTAGCCAGCTGAGAAAATATCTTCTCAAGAAGGACTGTGGTGCATGGAGTTAGTTAGTTAGTTAGTTAGTTAGGTAAGCAGCTATCTAAGTAGCTTGTCATTTGGGTTAGGGTTTTGGAGACAAACAAAAGCGAGCAAAAGCAACACAGATGTTGCCTTATGAGTCGGCGTCTTTCTCAGTTTACTTGTGCTGCTTTTACACGCAGTTCTGTACCTTGCTTGATGTGCAATAAACTTAATTAGAATTTTATGATGGGAAGAAGAAAGTGGAGGTAGAGCGAAGTTTGGCGAATATCATAAGAAAGAAATTGAGAAAGATTGGAAAACAGGCTAACGACCTCAGAAGGTAATCCTGCAGGCCAGTGAGTTAATTTATGGAGTGAAGTAATTATTGGTATTGTGTTGTCTTTTGTGTTACAGAGTTAAAGTGAGTTAAGTAGCTATGTGGATGGAGGGATGGATGGGCGATGGGTGAACAGTTGGGTGGAGGAATGTGTGTGTGTATATATATATATATAGGGGGCACGACGGAAGGTCGCGGGTTCGATTCCTGATAGTGTCATTACAATTTATCACTGACATAATCCTTTCGGTCGCACTGTGGCCCTGAGGTCGACTCAGCCTCTAACAGAAATGAGTACCAGGAGTATTTCCTGGGGGGTAAAGGCGGCCGGTGCGTAGGGCTGACAACCTTACCACCTTCATGTGCCGATTGTCTAAAAACCTGTGAGCCTCAACCTCCTGGACCCCTAAGGGCCTGTCGGGGCTGTAATGGCATTGCTGTATATTTACCTATATATATATATATATGCATATGTGTCTATGTATATATATATATGAATATGTGTGTATGTACGTATGTATGTATGTATCTATGTACGTATGTATGTATCTATGTATGTATGTATGTATCTATGTACGTATGTATGTATCTATGTACGTATGTATGTATCTTTGTATGTATGTTTGTATATATCTGTGTATGTATGTATCTATGTATCTGTGTATGTATGTATGTATCTATGTACGTATGTATGTATCTATGTACGTATGTATGTATCTATGTATGTATGTATGTATCTTTGTATGTATGTTTGTATATATCTGTGTATGTATGTATCTATGTATCTGTGTATGTATGTATGTATGTATCTATGTATGTATGTATGTATCTATGTACGTATGTATGTATCTATGTATGTATGTATGTATGTATCTTTGTATGTATGTTTGTATATATCTGTGTATGTATGTATCTATGTATCTGTGTATGTATGTATCTATGTATCTGTGTATGTATGTATGTATGTATCTATGTACGTATGTATGTATCTTTGTATGTATGTTTGTATATATCTGTGTATGTATGTATCTATGTATCTGTGTATGTATGTATCTATGTATCTGTGTATGTATGTATCTATGTATCTGTGTATGTATGTATGTATGTATCTATGTACGTATGTATGTATCTATGTACGTATGTATGTATCTATGTATGTATGTATGTATCTTTGTATGTATGTTTGTATATATCTGTGTATGTATGTATCTATGTATCTGTGTATGTATGTATCTATGTATCTGTGTATGTATGTATGTATGTATGTATGTATCTATGTACGTATGTATGTATCTATGTACGTATGTATGTATCTATGTATGTATGTATGTATGTATGTATCTTTGTATGTATGTTTGTATATACCTGTGTATGTATGTATCTATGTATCTGTGTATGTATGTATCTATGTATCTGTGTATGTATGTATCTATGTATCTATGTACGTACGTATGTACGTACGTACTTATATATGTATGTATCTATGTACGTATGTATGTATCTATTTATGTATGTTTGTATATATGTGTATGTATGTATCTATGTATCTACGTACGTATGTACGTACATACTTATATATGTATATATGTATGTATATATGTACGTATGTATGTATCTATGTATGTATGTTTGTATATATCTGTGTATGTATGTATCTATGTACGTACTTACGTATGTATTTATGTATCTGTATCTATGTACGTACGTATGTATGTATAATGTATGTGTGTAAAAACAACCGTCTGTTGCACAGTTAGTTTCTGCGATGGTTTTATATAACACTCGTAAAGTTTGTACCAATTGCAATATTTTACTTTCGTCAGCTGTTTATTAGCAGAATTGTGCACAAATGAACGCAGGCACGCCACAAAATAAAAATGTCACTTTCCGATTTACGTGTCTCAACAACCATGCATTATGCATCGCCATATGCAAATCTGTCTGCTGCGTAATGTAACTTGTACAGACTGCCACATGGTTAGTGCAGCACTTGTACAGACTGCCACATGGTTAGTGCAGCACTTGTACAGACTGCCACACGGTTAGTGCAGCGCTCTGCATACAGCACACAGCACTTGTACAGACTGCCACACGGTTAGTGCATCACTTGTACAGACTGCCACACGGTTAGTGCAGCGCTTGTACAGACTGCCACACGGTTAGTGCAGCGCTCTGCACATTCAGCATACAGCACTGTACAAACTGCCACACAGTTAGTGCAGCGCTCTGCACATTCAGCATACAGCACTGTACAAACTGCCACACAGTTAGTGCAGCGCTCTGCACATTCAGCATACAGCGCTTGTACAGACTGCCACACAGTTAGTGCAGCGCTCTGCACATTCAACACACAGCACTGTACAGACTGCCACACAGTTAGTGCAGCGCTCTGCACATTCAACACACAGCACTTGTACAGACTGCCACACAGTTAGTGCAGCGCTCTGCACATTCAACACACAGCACTTGTACAGACTGCCACACAGTTAGTGCAGCGCTCTGCACATTCAACACACAGCACTTGTACAGACTGCCACACAGTTAGTGCAGCGCTCTGCACATTCAACACACAGCACTTGTACAGACTGCCACACAGTTAGTGCAGCGCTCTGCACATTCAACACACAGCACTTGTACAGACTGCCACACAGTTAGTGCAGCGCTCTGCACATTCAACACACAGCACTTGTACAGACTGCCACACAGTTAGTGCAGCGCTCTGCACATTCAACACACAGCACTGTACAGACTGCCACACAGTTAGTGCAGCGCTCTGCACATTCAACACACAGCACTTGTACAGACTGCCACACAGTTAGTGCAGCGCTCTGCACATTCAACACACAGCACTGTACAGACTGCCACACAGTTAGTGCAGCGCTCTGCACATTCAACACACAGCACTTGTACAGACTGCCACACAGTTAGTGCAGCGCTCTGCACATTCAACACACAGCACTGTACAGACTGCCACACAGTTAGTGCAGCGCTCTGCACATTCAACACACAGCACTTGTACAGACTGCCACACAGTTAGTGCAGCGCTCTGCACATTCAACACACAGCACTTGTACAGACTGCCACACAGTTAGTGCAGCGCTCTGCACATTCAACACACAGCACTGTACAGACTGCCACACAGTTAGTGCAGCGCTCTGCACATTCAGCACACAGCACTTGTACAGACTGCCACACAGTTAGTGCAGCGCTCTGCACATTCAACACACAGCACTGTACAGACTGCCACACAGTGCAGCGCTCTGCACATTCAACACACAGCACTTGTACAGACTGCCACACAGTTAGTGCAGCGCTCTGCACATTCAACACACAGCACTGTACAGACTGCCACACAGTTAGTGCAGCGCTCTGCACATTCAGCACACAGCACTTGTACAGACTGCCACACAGTTAGTGCAGCGCTCTGCACATTCAACACACAGCACTGTACAGACTGCCACACAGTTAGTGCAGCGCTCTGCACATTCAGCACACAGCACTTGTACAGACTGCCACACAGTTAGTGCAGCGCTCTGCACATTCAACACACAGCACTGTACAGACTGCCACACGGTTAGTGCAGCGCGCTTTCTTTTTGGATTACTGGTTATTGTGGCAATGAATAACGACATTGCGGTCTGATGGGATATGACGCCGTGTAGTCTGGTGTATCAGTGCGGTCTGTCAACGTTTCGCGTGAACCTTCTGCCTCCATCTTCAGGACGCTTGTATCCCTGCCTGTCTCACTGCAGACAGTGTCATGCCAGACTGACCGCTCTGTCACACTCTTTTTTTTTTAAAGAGCTACAGCGTCGTGACGTCTGTGTCAACTGTGTCTGCTGTTATGACAGTTGTGTGATGTGCCACCGTGTAGTCTGGTAGAAATTTACTTAACTTTAGGGGAACGTCAGTACAGCGTATGTATTTATATGTATATGTTCTCGGACTGCGTACATACATACGTATATAGATACATACATACGTACATACATACGTACATAGATACATACATACGTACATACATACGTACATAGATACATACATACATAGATACATAGATACATACATACACAGATACATACGTACGTACACAGATACATACATACATAAATAGATAGATAGATATATACATACATACATAGATACATACGTACGTACATAGATACATAGATACATACATACATAGATACATAGATACATAAATACATACGTACATAGATACATACGTACATAAATACATAGATACATAGATACATACGTACATAGATACATACGTACATAGATACATAGATACATACATACATACATAGATACATACGTACGTACATAGATACATACATAATACATACATACATACATACATACATACATACATACATACATAGATACATACGTGCATAGATACATACATACATACATAGATACATAGATACATACGTACATAAATACATACGTACATAGATACATACACACATACATACACGACTTCAATTTAGTCACGTTCCAGTAGGTTTCCAGCAGTATTTTTAAACTATTTTTCGTCATTCCCATTATGCTACATGCCCAGCCCATCTGACAGTCATGCAGCTCTTCACAGTGCTACTGTCTGTCCATCCTCCTATCACGTGGTCTCCCTTACATTATCTCAATTTTAAATTTGTGTAAAATATAGTGCGTGAATAAAATTGCTGTTTAACAAGTGCTGTGAAGTTGAAACGATTTTGTAACCATTGTTGTACATTGCGACGTTTCGTGAATTGTGAGAAATGAGTATCGAACTCTAGCCAATTCGTTTCCACTTATCATGAAACTCTGTAAATGACCTTGTTATCTGGGATGTCGTCGTACCATCAACATCCCACCATTCCGACACAGTCCATTTTATTGTTAAGTGTCATAAAACACTTGTTATGGGCTTGTAAACAATCCTAGTAGTGGCACTTTTGTAGCTGAGTGTACTGTGCCTGTATATGGCGGATATCAAGCAGAAACGGAGTGCAGTAACGTCATGTCGGTCAGTGTACAGCTCCGGCCCATAAATTGATCTTAAATGGCTCGCACTGAATTTAATCAACACAATACATCAAACAGTTGAGTCGTGAAATGCATCTCTCGCGTTCAATAGCCTCACACATTGAGCGCTCATCATATTCTGATTCTAACCTCAAAATTTGTAATCTGCCAACTTTAGGCATAGTCATTGCACCGTCATATGTGTGCCCGTGCGCACGAATCTGTTATGTATGCATTAACAGATGGCTCTGATAGCCTGTCGTTGTTTGTGTGTGATTAGCATATTCCTGTATCGTGAATTTGTTAACGTTTTGGTCCTTGCAGGTTTGGTAATGGTAATGGTAATGCTGCCACTGTCCACGCTACGTAGGCATATAGGGGGAGTAGACGTATAACTCCACTCATTTTTAAACTCTGCGCTAGATGCAGGTGAAAGGTCGTCACGCCCCGGCCGCTTTGCCCCAGGTAAAGAACCCCGGCGTACACTGAATAGTAGGCTGGGTGGGCCCCAAAGCCGGTCTGGACGTTTTGGAGGACATAAGTTTTTTTTTACCTCTGTCAGGAATCGAAGCCCGGATCTTCAAATCCATAGACCTGTCAGTATAGTAACTACGGTATTCCGGCTTATGTCTGGAGTTTTTACGGATCTAAAGGAGTATTATTATTATTACTACTACTACTACTACTAGTAGTAGAAGTAGTAGTAGTTGCAGTTTTCGCTAGTGTGTGTGTGTCAGTCGCCGACACATCCTCCACCGTTATCATCGCCACAGTCTCAACTCCCTCAGTCCCACAGTCTCAACTCCCTCAGTCCCACAGTCTCAACTCCCTCAGTCCCACAGTCTCAACTCCCTCAGTCCCACAGTCCCAACTCCCTCAGTCCCACAGTCTCAACTCCCTCAGTCCCACAGTCTCAACTCCCACAGTCTCAACTCCCTCAGTCCCACAGTCTCAACTCCCTCAGTCCCACAGTCTCAACTCCCTCAGTCCCACAGTCCCAACTCCCTCAGTCCCACATTCTCAACTCCCTCAGTCCCACAGTCCCAACTCCCTCAGTCCCACATTCTCAACTCCCTCAGTCCCACAGTCCCAACTCCCTCAGTCCCACAGTCTCAACTCCCTCAGTCCCACAGTCCCAACTCCCTCAGTCCCACAGTCTCAACTCCCTCAGTCCCACAGTCCCAACTCCCTCAGTCCCACATTCTCAACTCCCTCAGTCCCACAGTCTCAACTCCCTCAGTCCCACAGTCCCAACTCCCTCAGTCCCACAGTCTCAACTCCCTCAGTCCCACAGTCTCCAACTCCCTCAGTCCCACATTCTCAACTCCCTCAGTCCCACATGTCTCAAACTCCCTCAGTCTCCCCCAGTCCCACTCAACTCCCCAGTCCCAATCCAACTCCCCTCCACAGTCCAATCCCTCAGTCCCACATCTCAACTCCCTCAGTCATCCACAGTCTCAACTCCCTCAGTCCCACAGTCTCAACTCCCTCAGTCCCACAGTCTCCAACTCCCTCAGTCCCACAGTCTCAACTCCCTCAGTCCCACAGTCTCAACTCCCTCAGTCCCACAGTCTCAACTCCCTCAGTCCCACAGTCCAACTCCCTCAGTCCCACATTCTCAACTCCTCAGTCCCACATCTCAACTCCCTCAGTCCCACAGTCTCAACTCCCTCAGTCCCACAGTCTCAACTCCCTCCAGTCCCACAGTCTCAACTCCCTCAGTCCCACAGTCTCAACTCCCTCAGTCCCACTCCAATCCTCATCACACATCCACTCAGTCCCACAGTCTCAACTCCCTCAGTCCCCAGTCTCAACTCCCTCAGTCCCACAGTCTCAACTCCCTCAGTCCCACAGTCTCAACTCCCTCAGTCCCACAGTCCAACTCCCTCAGTCCCACATCTCAACTCCCTCAGTCCCACAGTCTCAACTCCCTCAGTCCCACAGTCTCAACTCCCTCAGTCCCACAGTCTCAACTCCCTCAGTCCCACAGTCCATCTCATCCCTACAGTCAACTCCTCATCCACAGTCTCAACTCCCTCAGTCCCACAGTCCCAACTCCCTCAGTCCCACAGTCTCAACTCCCTCAGTCCCACAGTCTCAACTCCCTCAGTCCCACAGTCTCAACTCCCTCAGTCCCACAGTCTCAACTCCCTCAGTCCCACAGTCTCAACTCCCTCAGTCCCACAGTCTCAACTCCCTCAGTCCCACAGTCTCAACTCCCTCCCCACAGTCTCAACTCCCACAGTCCCACAGTCTCAACTCCCTCAGTCCCACATCTCAACTCCCTCAGTCCCACAGTCTCAACTCCCTCAGTCCCACAGTCTCAACTCCCTCAGTCCCACAGTCTCAACTCCCTCAGTCCCTCACAGTCCCACAACTCCACTCAGTCCCACAGTCTCCAACTCCCTCAGTCCCACAGTCTCAACTCCCTCAGTCCCACAGTCTCAACATCCCCAGTCCCACTCCTCAGTCCCACTCCAACTTCCCTCAGTCCACTCATCAGTCCAATCTCCCTCAGTCCACAGTCTCAACTCCCTCAGTCCCACAGTCTCAACTCCCTCAGTCCCACAGTCTCAACTCCCTCAGTCCCACAGTCCTCAACTCCTCAGTCCCACAGTCCCAACTCCCTCAGTCCCACAGTCTCAACTCCCTCAGTCCCACAGTCTCAACTCCCTCAGTCCCCACAGTCTCCAACTCCCTCAGTCCCACAGTCTCAACTCCCTCAGTCCCACAGTCTCAACTCCCTCAGTCCCACAGTCTCAACTCCTCTCAGTCCCAATCTAGTCCCACTCCCTCAGTCCCACAGTCCAACTCCCTCAGTCCCACAGTCTCAACTCCCTCAGTCCCACAGTCTCAACTCCCTCAGTCCCACAGTCTCAACTCCCTCAGTCCCACAGTCTCAACTCCCTCAGTCCCACAGTCCAACTCCCTCAGTCCCACAGTCTCAACTCCTCAGTCCCACAGTCTCAACCTCCCTCAGTCCCACAGTCTCAACTCCCTCAGTCCCACAGTCCAACTCCCTCTCCAGTCCAACTCCCACAGTCTCCAACTCCCTCAGTCCACGTCCAACTCCCCAGTCCCACATCTCACTCCCTCAGTCCCACAGTCTCAACTCCTCAGTCCCACAGTCTCAACTCCCTCAGTCCCACAGTCTCAACTCCCTCAGTCCCACATCTCTCCATCCACTCCCTCTCCAGTCTCAACTCCCTATCCCACAGTCAACTCCCTCAGTCCCACAGTCCAACTCCCTCAGTCCCACAGCTCACTCCCTCAGTCCCACAGTCCAACCCTCAGTCCCACAGTCCAACTCCCTCAGTCCCCCAGTCCCAACTCCTCATCCCACAGTCATCCCCATCCCACTCCCACTCCCATCCCACAGTCTCAACTCCCTCAGTCCCACAGTCTCAACTCCCTCAGTCCCACATTCCAACCCCTCTCATCCCCAGTCCCACTCTCCCCAGTCCAACTACCCTCAGTCCCACAGTCTCAACTCCCTCAGTCCCACAGTCCTCAACTCCCTCAGTCCCACAGTCTCAACTCCCTCAGTCCCACAGTCCTCAACTCCCTCAGTCCCACAGTCTCAACCCTCAGTCCCACAGTCTCAACTCCCTCAGTCCCACAGTCTCAACTCCCTCAGTCCCACAGTCTCAACTCCCTCAGTCCCACAGTCTCAACTCCCTCAGTCCCACAGTCTCAACTCCCTCAGTCCCACAGTCCAACTCCCTCAGTCCCACAGTCCACTCCCTCAGTCCCACAGTCTCAACTCCCTCAGTCCCACAGTCTCAACTCCCTCAGTCCCACAGTCTCAACTCCCTCAGTCCCACAGTCCATCCCTCAGTCACGTCCAACTCCCTCAGTCCCACAGTCTCAACTCCCTCAGTCCCACAGTCTCAACTCCCTCAGTCCCACAGTCTCAACTCCCTCAGTCCCACAGTCTCAACTCCCTCAGTCCCACAGTCTCAACTCCTCAGTCCCACAGTCCAACTCCCTCAGTCCCACAGTCTCAACTCCTCAGTCCACGTCCCACTCCTCAGTCCCACATCTCAACTCCTCAGTCCCACAGTCTCAACTCCTCAGTCCCACAGTCTCAACTCCCTCAGTCCACATCACCCAGTCCACAACTCCCTCAGTCCACAGTCTCAACTCCCTCAGTCCCACCCAGTCCAGTCTCCATAGCCACATCCAACGTCCCAGTCCACAGTCTCAACTCCCTCAGTCCCACAGTCTCAACTCCCTCAGTCCCACAGTCTCAACTCCTCAGTCCCACAGTCTCAACATCTCCCAGTCCCTCAGTCCCAACTCCCTCAGTCCATCAGTTCAACTCCCTCAGTCCCACAGTCTCAACTCCCTCAGTCCCACAGTCTCAACTCCCTCAGTCCCACAGTCTCAACTCCCTCAGTCCCACAGTCTCAACTCCCTCAGTCCCACAGTCTCAACTCCCTCAGTCCCACAGTCTCAACTCCCTCAGTCCCACAGTCTCAACTCCCTCAGTCCCCACTAGTCTCAACTCCCTCAGTCCCACAGTCTCAACTCCCTCAGTCCCACAGTCCCAACTCCCTCAGTCCCACAGTCTCAACTCCCTCAGTCCCACAGTCTCAACTCCCTCAGTCCCACAGTCCCAACTCCCTCAGTCCCACAGTCTCAACTCCCTCAGTCCCACAGTCCCAACTCCCTCAGTCCCACAGTCTCAACTCCCTCAGTCCACAGTCTCAACTCCCTCAGTCCCACAGTCCCAACTCCCTCAGTCCCACAGTCTCAACTCCCTCAGTCCCACAGTCTCAACTCCCTCAGTCCCACAGTCCCAACTCCCTCAGTCCCACAAACGTTTCGTTCCAAATATCACATAACGCTATCTTTGCGGATTCACAAAATGGACACTTTTGATCTGTTTATATATATTTAATGACGCCTCGGGGCTGCTGGTATTATTTGAGGCATAAAACACGCCGGAAACGTCGTGTGAAGTGACGTCTGTGTATGCAGACATTGCGGGCCGAACAGGTGTTGGCTTCGGCAATCAGTCCGAAACGATGTTTGTACGCATGCGTGGACGGCAGAACATCAATTTGCCGTTACGAAACTTTACATTGGAGTAAAATATTCGTGTTTTTTTTATACGGATTTGAAACTAGGTGTGTCACGTTAAAGCTAGACTAAGGGGTGTGTCTAGAATACTGTGGAGGAACATGTGTGTGTCTAACAAGGAAATGGGACTGAAGGTAACACAACAACGATCAGCTTCTCGATGTTTGCTGTTCACTTAGTATTATCACGGTGATCCAATCAAGGCGAATGAGAAGTTAGTACGTATAGTCACCGCTAGGATTTAAAGCATTAAACGAAATGTGTATTCTGTAAACGACGATGTTGGGAGGGGAATATTTTCCCGCGGGGCCAATAAAAGTTTCACTTCAGTTATTAAACTTTATCAGAGTTCAGAATCGCTCCTTTAGGCACTTGTGTTCATTGGGCTGGTTATACTGCGGCCTGACACGTGTTTAGAACACAAAGGCAGGCAATCTGCTGTCTGTCGGTCCTACAAACACCTGCATACACAACGTCAGACCTAACACTGTACTGATCATTTTAACTGACTGCTTCGGTATTAACCTTTTAAAGCCTAACGGTTACTCGATACATCAACAGTTTTAACATTCACAAATTCTACATTTTTCCACACTGTATTTATGTGTTTTGTATTTATATTACAGCAAACAGCGACTTTTGCCTTGTATAACATAAATTTATTTGTGTTTTTAACCGAGATGAAAAGTGTTTACTGCGCGGTAAGAACTGGGTCTTTAAATGAAACAGTTTACTCTTCGTCAACCGAGATGGAAAGTGTTTACTGCGCGGTACGAACTGGGTTTTTAAATGAAACAGTTTACTCTTCGTCAACCGAGATGGAAAGTGTTTACTGCGCGGTACGAACTGGGTCTTTAAATGAAACAGTTTACTCTTCGTCAACCGAGATGAAAAGTGTTTACTGCGCGGTACGAACTGGGTCTTTAAATGAAACAGTTTATGCTTCGTGTTTAAAGGGTTAATTTCACCACAGAATTATCTGATGTTTATATATCTCGTGATAATAAGAGGGTGATTGAGAAAATTACGAAACGAGGGGCTTCATCTCGTTCATAAACGTAATTAACCTAGAATTGTAACAATAATAAAGTGGTACATTGGTGTTATTTAGCATTATGTAACTAATTTAGATACTTATAAATGTTTCAGCCGATTCCAGTGGCCGTGCGGTCTAAGGCGTGGGTCTGCGGCCGCTCGCTTACTGGGATTGCGGGTTCGAATCCCGCCTAGGGCATGGATGTCTGTGTCTTGTGAGTGTTGTGTGTTGTCAGGTAGAGGTCTCTGCGACGGGCTGATCACTCGTCTAGAGAAGTCCTACAGAGTGTGGTGTGTCTAAATGGGTTAGATCGTGATGCCTCGAAAAATGAGGCGGCATAGGCCCCCAAGGGGCTGTCGAGCCATTGCAAAAAAAAAATAAATAAAGACTTTGACGTGACTTTGGTTTCGAATAGCATTTAAGCGCAACGCTGTATATTATTCCAAACGTAAGTGTAGGTTAAAGCATTTACAGGCATCCAAAGTGTTCATGAATTGAAGTTTTAATGGTGACAAATATAAAGGGCATACACAAAATAATTGTGCGGTTTTAATAGTGTTTACTATTAAAACCGCACCATTCTTTTGTGTATGCCCTGTATATAGCTGTGATGATCACCGTGAGAGTCGACATATTTCACCTGAAGATAGCAGTTTCTGCCGAAACATGTTATGAAAATAAAGTGACTTATTCCGCGGTAACATGTAGCGAAAAGAGGTGATGGAATTTGCCATTGTCTGGACATGTAGCATGGACGGGGTAAACTAGAAAAAGACTATGAAATTTTATGGGGAATATTCTGAAATAGGTTGTGTGGAATGCTAAAGGACCTCATTGCAAACATTTTTTTTATTATTTATTTTTATTCAATTATGATCTGTTTAACTACGCACTGTGTGTCTCAGACTATATATTGTTGACTCATAATATGATAAGAGAATAAACGGGACCATTCGTGCAGTAACTTGAATTAAGGAGTCAAGTCTTCTGCGAGGTTACGCAGTGTCACTTGGTAAATTTTTACCGACGTTTTGAAGGGTCATAGTGCATTCATTCGAAACGTCTGCGAAGATCTACTAGTTTGGTAAATTTCTGCCACACTAGACGGCATCATATCCAAAAATAAGTATTGTTCATACTAAAGTTCATCTCAGAGTTAAGAGTGTTCGAGTATGTGGACTGGATTAATCTGGCTCAGCAGGTAGAAAATTATTTGATTATAGTGGAATGCAATAAGGGCGCTGCATGGCGTTAGTCAGTGTCCATGTGTGTTGTGTTAACTGCGCTGTAAAGACTACGACTGAACTGTAAAGATCCAGTCCGTACCGCGCAGTAAACACACTCCGTCTCAGTTATACAAACCAGTCAGTTAATGTTGTACAGTGAAATAATCGCTGTTTGTTCTGAGATCCACACAAAACACATAAATACAGTCCGTACCGCGCAGTAAACACACTCCGTCTCAGTTATACAAACCAGTCAGTTAATGTTGTACAGTGAAATAATCGCTGTTTGTTCTGAGATCCACACAAAACACATAAATACAGTCCGTACCGCGCAGTAAACACACTCCGTCTCAGTTATACAAACCAGTCAGTTAATGTTGTACAGTGAAATAATCGCTGTTTGTTCTGAGATCCACACAAAACACATAAATACAGTCCGTACCGCGCAGTAAACACACTCCGTCTCAGTTATACAAACCAGTCAGTTAATGTTGTACAGTGAAATAATCGCTGTTTGTTCTGAGATCCACACAAAACACATAAATACAGTCCGTACCGCGCAGTAAACACACTCCGTCTCAGTTATACAAACCAGTCAGTTAATGTTGTACAGTGAAATAATCGCTGTTTGTTCTGAGATCCACACAAAACACATAAATACAGTCCGTACCGCGCAGTAAACACACTCCGTCTCAGTTATACAAACCAGTCAGTTAATGTTGTACAGTGAAATAATCGCTGTTTGTTCTGAGATCCACACAAAACACATAAATACAGTCCGTACCGCGCAGTAAACACACTCCGTCTCAGTTATACAAACCAGTCAGTTAATGTTGTACAGTGAAATAATCGCTGTTTGTTCTGAGATCCACACAAAACACATAAATACCGTCCGTACCGCGCAGTAAACACACTCCGTCTCAGTTATACAAACCAGTCAGTTAATGCTGTACAGTGAAATAATCGCTGTTTGTTCTGAGATCCACACAAAACACATAAATACCGTCCGTACCGCGCAGTAAACACACTCCGTCTCAGTTATACAAACCAGTCAGTTAATGCTGTACAGTGAAATAATCGCTGTTTGTTCTGAGATCCACACAAAACACATAAATACAGTCCGTACCGCGCAGTAAACAAACTCCGTCTCAGTTATACAAACCAGTCAGTTAATGCTGTACAGTGAAATAATCGCTGTTTGTTCTGAGATCCACACAAAACACATAAATACAGTCCGTACCGCGCAGTAAACACACTCCGTCTCAGTTATACAAACCAGTCAGTTAATGCTGTACAGTGAAAGAATCGCTGTTTGTTCTGAGATCCACACAAAACACATAAATACAGTCCGTACCGCGCAGTAAACACACTCCGTCTCAGTTATACAAACCAGTCAGTTAATGTTGTACAGTGAAATAATCGCTGTTTGTTCTGAGATCCACACAAAACACATAAATACAGTCCGTACCGCGCAGTAAAACACACTCCGTCTCAGTTATACAAAGCAGTCAGTTAATGTTGTACAGTGAAATAATCGCTGTTTGTTCTGAGATCCACACAAAACACATAAATACAGTCCGTACCGCGCAGTAAACACACTCCGTCTCAGTTATACAAACCAGTCAGTTAATGTACAGTGAAATAATGGCTGTTTGTTCTGAGATCCACACAAAACACATAAATACAGTCCGTACCGCGCAGTAAACACACTCCGTCTCAGTTATACAAACCAGTCAGTTAATGTTGTACAGTGAAATAATCGCTGTTTGTTCTGAGATCCACACAAAACACATAAATACAGTCCGTACCGCGCAGTAAACACACTCCGTCTCAGTTATACAAACCAGTCAGTTAATGTTGTACAGTGAAATAATCGCTGTTTGTTCTGAGATCCACACAAAACACATAAATACAGTCCGTACCGCGCAGTAAACACACTCCGTCTCAGTTATACAAACCAGTCAGTTAACGTTGTACAGTGAAATAATCGCTGTTTGTTCTCAGATCCACACAAAACACATAAATACAGTCCGTACCGCGCAGTAAACACACTCCGTCTCAGTTATACAAAGCAGTCAGTTAATGTTGTACAGTGAAATAATCGCTGTTTGTTCTCAGATCCACACAAAACACATAAATACAGTCCGTACCGCGCAGTAAACACACTCCGTCTCAGTTATACAAAGCAGTCAGTTAATGTTGTACAGTGAAATAATCGCTGTTTGTTCTGAGATCCACACAAAACACATAAATACAGTCCGTACCGCGCAGTAAACACACTCCGTCTCAGTTATACAAACCAGTCAGTTAACGTTGTACAGTGAAATAATCGCTGTTTGTTCTCAGATCCACACGAAACACATAAATACAGTCCGTACCGCGCAGTAAACACACTCCGTCTCAGTTATACAAAGCAGTCAGTTAATGTACAGTGAAATAATGGCTGTTTGTTCTGAGATCCACACAAAACACATAAATACAGTCCGTACCGCGCAGTAAACACACTCCGTCTCAGTTATACAAACCAGTCAGTTAATGTTGTACAGTGAAATAATCGCTGTTTGTTCTGAGATCCACACAAAACACATAAATACAGTCCGTACCGCGCAGTAAACACACTCCGTCTCAGTTATACAAACCAGTCAGTTAATGTTGTACAGTGAAATAATCGCTCTTTGTTCTGAGATCCACACAAAACACATAAATACAGTCCGTACCGCGCAGTAAACACACTCCGTCTCATTATACAAACAGTCAGTTAATGCTGTACAGTGAAATAATCGCTGTTTGTTCTGAGATCCACACAAAACACATAAATACAGTCCGTACCGCGCAGTAAACACACTCCGTCTCAGTTATACA
This sequence comes from Reticulitermes speratus, assembly GCA_021186555.1. Taxonomy (NCBI): domain Eukaryota; kingdom Metazoa; phylum Arthropoda; class Insecta; order Blattodea; family Rhinotermitidae; genus Reticulitermes; species Reticulitermes speratus. The sequence goes on from JAJKFL010000237.1 coordinate 42,193,900, forward strand.
AACCATTCAGTTAATGTTGTACAGTGAAATAATCGCTGTTTGTTCTGAGATCCACACAAAACACATAAATACAGTCCGTACCGCGCAGTAAACACACTCCGTCTCAGTTATACAAACCAGTCAGTTAATGCTGTACAGTGAAATAATCGCTGTTTGTTCTGAGATCCACACAAAACACATAAATACACTGTGTGGACAGAACGTAGAATTTGTGAATGTTAAACCTGGTGGTACATATAGTAACCACAACGATCTAAAGCATTGAATTGTGTTCAGTTGCTGACGTAAAGCAAGAACACGTCCTTTCGTGTGCGACGTCTGTTCAGTGCTGTCTGTATTAGCGATGTACAGTACATCAGACGGCAGACCGAACAGCTGTAGGTCCCCCAACCCACAACGTCCCCCCTGCACTATTGGCATCCATTGTCCAAGTCATACTTTTTAGTGGGAGGGAAAAAGAAGATAGGAACAGTAAAAAAAAGACTAGGAACAAAAGCACGATTGGGAGACGTTATATGCGGGGCAGGACAGTAGCTTTACATGTCTTGTGTAGGACAAATTTATGGTCTGATGGAGGAAGAAATACTATAATTTTATCTCACATATTGTATTTATAGCTATTGGCTGGGATAAATAACGGCTTATTACACCAGGGACCGAATTACGATCCCTTTATCATATGAACACTTATACAGGGTGATTCGTTTCTGGTGCAAATACATATATTTGTCTCTTGAAGTATATGAAGATTATTAATGCATGTATCAAGTTAATGGCGGATATATCCAGTGAATTTCTCTTAGAGATTTTATTATTCCGTACGTTTTTTTATTGAAGGGCCCCGCAGCAGATGCTACGGACGCACCGCAGCCTTGATGTTTATTGTTCTAACGCTGTGATGAAAATGATTTAGTTTTTTTTTCTGCTTTTTCATTGTAACGGAGCGCCGGTGGAATAATACTGACAGGGGAAAACCAAAGTACTCGGAGAAAAACCTGTTACAGTGCCACTTTGTCCACCACAAATCCCATATGGACTGAGCCGGGATCGAACCCGTGCCTCCGCGGTGAAAGGCCAGCGACCAGCCATTACTTACGTTTACTCGTACATGGAGTACAGTGACCTTGAATTAATTCAATCGTCTGAACCGTTCACGTAGCAACAATGTTCAACCCTAAATCATCAAACCATAACTGTTTTTTTTCTGCTGTATGTTGAATTTAGTTACTGAACCGTCGTCACGGATATATGCATGTCTATCTCCGTGGTGATTTTTGATGCTGAACTGAAACATGTAGGAATGTGAACACAACAAGTGGTGATGTACGTTTAGAAGTGAGCTGTGGTGAGTGTGTAGTTGAATATGAGATGTGGTGAGTGTGTAGTTGAATATGAGATGTGGTGAGTGTGTAGTTGAATATGAGATGTGGTGAGTGTGTAGTTGAATATGAGATGTGGTGAGTGTGTAGTTGAATATGAGATGTGGTGAGTGTGTAGTTGATATGAGATTGGTGATGGTAGTTGAATATGAGATGTGGTGAGTGTGTAGTTGAATATGAGATGTGGTGAGTGTGTAGTTGAATATGAGATGTGGTGAGTGTGTAGTTGAATATGAGATGTGGTGAGTGTGTAGTTGAATATGAGATGTGGTGAGTGTGTAGTTGAATATGAGATGTGGTGAGTGTGTAGTTGAATATGAGATGTGGTGGTGTGTAGTTGAATATGAGATGTGGTGAGTGTGTAGTTGAATATGAGATGTGGTGAGTGTGTAGTTGAATATGAGATGTGGTGAGTGTGTAGTTGAATATGAGATGTGGTGAGTGTGTAGTTGAATATGAGATGTGGTGAGTGTGTAGTTGAATATGAGAATGTGTGATGTGTAGTTTGATATGAGATGTGGTGAGTGTGTAGTTGAGTATGAGATGTGGTGAGTGTGTATGTTTGAATATGAGATGTGGTGAGTGTGTAGTTGAATATGAGATGTGGTGAGTGTGTAGTTGAATATGAGATGTGGTGAGTGTGTAGTTGAATATGAGATGTGGTGAGTGTGTAGTTGAATATGAGATGTGGTGAGTGTGTAGTTGAATATGAGATGTGGTGAGTGTGTAGTTGAATATGAGATGTGGTGAGTGTGTAGTTGAATATGAGTGTGGTGAGTGTGTAGTTGAATATGAGATGTGGTGAGTGTGTAGTTGAATATGAGTGTGGTGAGTGTGTAGTTGAATATGAGATGTGGTGAGTGTGTAGTTGAATATGAGATGTGGTGAGTGGTAGTTGAATATGAGATGTGGTGAGTGTGTAGTTGAATATGAGTGTGGTGGTGTAGTTTGATTGATGTGGTGGTGTGTAGTTGAATATGAGATGTGGTGAGTGTGTAGTTGAATATGAGTGGGTGAGTGTGTAGTTGAATATGAGATGTGGTGAGTGTGTAGTTGATATGAGATGTGGTGAGTGTGTAGTTGAATATGGATGTGGTGAGTGTGTAGTTGAATAGAATGTGGTGAGTGTGTAGTTGAATATGGATGTGGTGAGTGTGTAGTTGAATATGAGATTGGTGAGGTGTAGTTGAATATGAGTGTGGTGAGTGTGTAGTTGAATATGAGTGTGGTGAGTGTGTAGTTGAATATGAGATGTGGTGAGTGTGTAGTGAATATGGGAGTGGTAGTGATGAGTTGAATTGAGTGTGGTGAGTGTGTAGTATATGGATTGGTGTATGTATGGTGTTTGAATGGTGGGTGATGTGTAGTGATATGAGTGTGGAGTGGTGTGAAGAGTGTTGTGAGTGAATTGAGGTGAGTGATTGAATGAGTGGGTGTGTGTATGATATGATGTGTGGTGTGTAGTAATTGATTGGGTGTAGTGATGATGTGATGTGTATTAATATGAGGTGAGTGTATTAATATGGGTAGGTTGAATATGTGGTGGTTTGAATGATTTGAGTGTATTGAATAGATGTGTGGTGTTATGATAGATGTGTTGTGTAGTTGAATGAGATTGTGTGTTGATATGGGTGGTATGAATATGATGTGGGGTGTAATATATGTGTGAGTGTGATGAATAGGAGTGTGAGTGTAGTTGATATATGTGGTTGTGTATTGAAAAGGTGGTGAGGTGTGTTGAATATGATTGTGTGTGTAGTTGAATAGAATGTGGTGAGGTGTAGTTGAATAGAGATGTGGTGTGTGTGTATTGAATATGAGATGTGGTGAGTGTGAGTTGAATATGAGATGGTGAGTGTGTAGTTGAATATGAGATGTGGTGAGTGTGTAGTTGAATATGAGATGTGGTGAGTGTGTATTGATATGAGTTGGTGAGTGTGTAGTTGAATATGAGGTGGTGAGTGGTAGTGAATATGAGATGTGGTGAGTGTGTATTGAATATAGATGTGGTGAGTGTGTATGTTGAATTTGAGGTAAATGTGGGTGGTGTGTGTTGAATATGAGATGTGGTGAGTGGTAGTTGATATGAATGTGGATGTGGTGATAGGATTGGTGGTGGTATTGATATGAATGTGGAGTGTTATTAATTAGATGTGGTGATGGTTGATAGATGTGGTATGTGTAGTTGAATATGATTGGTGAGTGTGAGTTATATGGATGTGGTGAGTGTGTAGTTGAATATGAGGGTTGTGTGTGAATTATTTGTGTGTATATATGAATGTGGTGAGTGTGTAGTGATATGAATGTGGGTGTGTAGTTGAAAGATGTGGTGAGTTAGTTGAAATGAGAGTGTGGGTGTAGTTGAATATGAGATGTGTGATGTGTAGTTGAATATGAGATTGTGAGTGTTTTGAATGAAGTGGTGTGTGTATGATATGGAGTGGTGGTGTGAGTGATATGGATGTGTGAGTTTGAATATGAGATGTGGTGAGTGTGTAGTGAATAGAGAGTGTGAGTGTGTGTGATAGATTGGGATGTGTATTGATATGAATGTGGTATGTGTATGAATATGAGTGAGGGAGTAAATATGTGGGTTGAAATGGTGGGTATGAAATGATGGTGATTATAGGGGGTAGTATGGTGGTGATTTGTTGGTTGGATGATAATGTAGGTATATAAGGGAGAGTTAGGTGGTGTGAAATGGGATGGAGGTTGAATATGAGATGTGGTGAGTGTGTAGTTGAATATGAGATGTGGTGAGTGTGTAGTTGAATATGAGTTGTGGAGAGTGTGTAGTTGAATAATGTGGTAGTGTGTGTGAATGAGGGAGTGATGTTAGTTGAATATGAGATGTGGTGAGTGTGTAGTTGAATATGAGATGTGGTGAGTGTGTAGTTGAATATGAGATGTGGTGAGTGTGTAGTTGAATATGAGATGTGGTGAGTGTGTAGTTGAATATGAGATGTGGTGAGTGTGTAGTTGAATATGAGATGTGGTGAGTGTGTAGTTAATATGAGATGTGGTGAGTGTGTAGTTGAATATGAGATGTGGTGAGTGTGTAGTTGAATATGAGATGTGGTGAGTGTGTAGTTGAATATGAGATGTGGTGAGTGTGTAGTTGAATATGAGATGTGGTGAGTGTGTAGTTGAATTATGTGGTGATGTTTGTTGAGTGTGTGTAGTTGATATGAGATGTGGTGATGTGTAGTTGAATATGAGATGTGGTGAGTGTGTAGTTGAATATGAGATGTGTGAGTGTGTAGTGTGAATATGAGATGTGGTGAGTGTGTAGTTGAATATGAGATGTGGTGAGTGTGTAGTTGAATATGAGATGTGGTGAGTGTGTAGTTGAATATGAGATGTGGTGAGTGTGTAGTTGAATATGAGATGTGGTGAGTGTGTAGTTGAATATGAGATGTGGTGAGTGTGTAGTTGAATATGAGATGTGGTGAGTGTGTAGTTGAATATGGATGTGGTGAGTGTGTAGTTGAATATGAGATGTGGTGAGTGTGTAGTTGAATATGAGATGTGGTGAGTGGTGTAGTTGAATATGAGATGTGGTGAGTGTGTAGTTGAATATGAGATGTGTGAGTGTGTAGTTGAATATGAGATGTGGTGAGTGTGTAGTTGAATATGAGATGTGGTGAGTGTGTAGTTGAATATGAGATGTGGTGAGTGTGTAGTTGAATATGAGATGTGGTGAGTGTGTAGTTGAATATGAGATGTGGTGAGTGTGTAGTTGAATATGAGATGTGGTGAGTGTGTAGTTGAATATGAGATGTGGTGAGTGTGTAGTTGAATATGAGATGTGGTGAGTGTGTAGTTGAATATGAGATGTGGTGAGTGTGTAGTTGAATATGAGATGTGGTGAGTGTGTAGTTGAATATGAGATGTGGTGAGTGTGTAGTTGAATATGAGATGTGGTGAGTGTGTAGTTGAATATGAGATGTGGTGAGTGTGTAGTTGAATATGAGATGTGGTGAGTGTGTAGTTGAATATGAGATGTGGTGAGTGTGTAGTTGAATATGAGATGTGGTGAGTGTGTAGTTGAATATGAGATGTGGTGAGTGTGTAGTTGAATATGAGATGTGGTGAGTGTGTAGTTGAATATGAGATGTGGTGAGTGTGTAGTTGAATATGAGATGTGGTGAGTGTGTAGTTGAATATGAGATGTGGTGAGTGTGTAGTTGAATATGAGATGTGGTGAGTGTGTAGTTGAATATGAGATGTGGTGAGTGTGTAGTTGAATATGAGATGTGGTGAGTGTGTAGTTGAATATGAGATGTGGTGAGTGTGTAGTTGAATATGAGATGTGGTGAGTGTGTAGTTGAATATGAGATGTGGTGAGTGTGTAGTTGAATATGAGATGTGGTGAGTGTGTAGTTGAATATGAGATGTGGTGAGTGTGTAGTTGAATATGAGATGTGGTGAGTGTGTAGTTGAATATGAGATGTGGTGAGTGTGTAGTTGAATATGAGATGTGGTGAGTGTGTGTTGATTGGATGGTGTGTGTAGTTGAATATGAGATGTGGTGAGTGTGTAGTTGAATATGAGATGTGGTGAGTGTGTAGTTGAATATGAGATGTGTGTGGGAAGGTGTGTAGTGTTAGTTGAATATGAGATGTGGTGAGTGTGTAGTTGAATATGAGATGTGGTGAGTGTGTAGTTGAATATGAGATGTGGTGAGTGTGTAGTTTGAATATGAGATGTGGTGAGTGTGTAGTTGAATATGAGATTGTGGTGATGTGTGTAGTTAGGAATATGAGATGTGGTGGTGTGTAGTGATATGGTGTGTGAGTGTAGTTGAATATGAGATGTGGTGAGTGTGTAGTTGAATATGAGATGTGGTGAGTGTGTAGTTGAATATGAGATGTGGTGAGTGTGTAGTTGAATATGAGATGTGGTGAGTGTGTAGTTGAATATGAGATGTGGTGAGTGTGTAGTTGAATATGAGATGTGGAGTGTTGTTGAATATGAGTGTGGTGAGTGTGTAGTGAATATGAGATGTGGTGGTGTGTAGTTGAATATGAGATGTGGTGAGTGTGTAGTTGAATATGAGATGTGGTGAGTGTGTAGTTGAATATGAGATGTGGTGAGTGTGTAGTTGAATATGAGATGTGGTGAGTGTGTTAGTTGAATATGAGATGTGGTGAGTGTGTAGTTGAATATGAGATGTGGTGAGTGTGTAGTTGAATATGAGATGTGGTGAGATGTGTAGTTGAATATGAGATGTGGTGAGTGTGTAGTTGAATATGAGATGTGGTGAGTGTGTAGTTGATTGATGTGGTGAGTGTGTAGTTTGAATATGAGATGTGGTGAGTGGTGTAGTTGAATATGAGATGTGGTGAGTGTGTAGTTGAATATGAGATGTGGTGAGTGTGTAGTTGAATATGAGATTGTTGGTGAGTGTGTAGTGATTGAGATAGTGTGAGTGTGTAGTGATATAGTGTGTAGTGTGAATATTGAGTGTATGAGTGAGGTGGTGTGTAGTTGAATATGAGATGTGGTGAGTGTGTTAGTTGAATATGAGATGTGGTGATGTGTGTAGTTGAATATGAGATGTGGTGAGTGTGTAGTTGAATATGAGATGTGGTTGAGTGTGTGAGTTGATATGAGATGTGGTGAGTGTGTAGTTGAATATGAGATGTGGTGATGTGTAGTTGAATAGAGATTGTAGTGTGAGTGTGTAGTTGAGTAATGAGATGTGGTGAGTGTGTAGTTGAATATGAGATGTGGTGAGTGTGTAGTTGAATATGAGATGTGGTGAGTGTGTAGTTGAATATGAGATGTGGTGAGTGTGTAGTTGAATATGAGATGTGTGAGTGTGTAGTTGAATATGAGATGTGGTGAGTGTGTAGTTGAATATGAGATGTGGTGAGTGTGTAGTTGAATATGAGATGTGGTGAGTGTGTAGTTGAATATGAGATGTGGTGAGTGTGTAGTTGAATATGAGATGTGGTGAGTGTGTAGTTGAATATGAGATGTGGTGAGTGTGTAGTTGAATATGAGATGTGGTGAGTGTGTAGTTGAATATGAGATGTGGTGAGTGTGTAGTTGAATATGAGATGTGGTGAGTGTGTAGTTGAATATGGATGTGGTGAGTGTGTTAGTTGAATATGAGATGTGGTGAGTGTGTAGTTGAATATGAGATGTGGTGAGTGTGTAGTTGAATATGAGATGTGGTGAGTGTGTAGTTGAATATGAGATGTGGTGAGTGTGTAGTTGAATATGAGATGTGGTGAGTGTGTAGTTGAATATGAATGTGGTGAGTGTGTAGTTGAATATGAGATGGGGTGAGTGTGTAGTTGAATATGAGATGTGGTGAGTGTGTAGTTGAATATGGATGTGGTGAGTGTGTATTGAATTGGATGTGGTGGTGTGTAGTTGAATATGAGATGTGGTGAGTGTGTAGTTGAATATGAGATGTGGTGAGTGTGTAGTTGAATATGGATGTGGTGAGTGTGTAGTTGAATATGAGATGTGGTGAGTGTGTAGTTGAATATGTGAGTGTGGTGTGAGTGTGTAGTTGAATATGAGATGTGGTGAGTGTGTGTGAATATGAGTGTGTGAGTGTGTAGTTGATTGAGTGTGGTGAGTGTGTAGTTGAATATGGGGTGAGTGTGTAGTTGAATATGAGATGTGGTGAGTGTGTAGTTGAATATGAGATGTGGTGAGTGTGTAGTTGAATATGAGATGTGGTGAGTGTGTAGTTGAATATGAGATGTGGTGAGTGTGTAGTTGAATATGAGATGTGTGAGTGTGTAGTTGATATGGATGTGTGATGTGAGTGAATATGAGATGTGGTGAGTGTGTAGTTGAATATGAGATGTGGTGAGTGTGTAGTTGAATATGAGATGTGGTGAGTGTGTAGTTGAATATGAGATGTGGTGAGTGTGTAGTTGAATATGAGATGTGGTGAGTGTTTTAGTTGAATATGAGATGTGGTGAGTGTGTAGTTGAATATGAGATGTGGTGAGTGTGTAGTTGAATATGAGATGTGGTGAGTGTGTAGTTGAATATGAGATGTGGTGAGTGTGTAGTTGAATATGAGATGTGGTGAGTGTGTAGTTGAATATGAGATGTGGTGAGTGTGTAGTTGAATATGAGATGTGGTGAGTGTGTAGTTGAATATGAGATGTGGTGAGTGTGTAGTTGAATATGAGATGTGGTGAGTGTGTAGTTGAATATGAGATGTGGTGAGTGTGTAGTTGAATATGAGATTGTGGTGAGATGTGTGTAGTTGAATATGAGATGTGGTGAGTGTGTAGTTGAATAATGGATGTGGTGAGAGTGTGTAGTTGAATATGAGATGTGGTGTAGTGTGTAGTTGAGTATGAGATGTGGTGAGTGTGTAGTTGAATATGAGATGTGGTGAGTGTGTAGTTGAATATGAGATGTGGTGAGTGTGTAGTTGAATATGAGATGTGGTGAGTGTGTGTGTAGTTGAATTTGAGATGTGGTGAGTGTGTAGTTGAATATGAGATGTGGTGAGTGTGTAGTTGAATATGAGATGTGGTGAGTGTGTAGTTGAATATGAGATGTGGTGAGTGTGTAGTTGAATATGAGATGTGGTGAGTGTGTAGTTGAATATGAGATGTGGTGAGTGTGTAGTTGAATATGAGATGTGGTGAGTGTGTAGTTGAATATGAGATGTGGTGAGTGTGTAGTTGAATATGAGATGTGGTGAGTGTGTAGTTGAATATGAGATGTGGTGAGTGTGTAGTTGAATATGAGATGTGGTGAGTGTGTAGTTGATTATATGAGATGTGGTGAGTGTGTAGTTGAATAGAGATGTGGTGAGTGTGTAGTTGAATATGAGATTGTGAGTGAGTGTGTAGTTGAATATGAGGATGTGGTGAGTGTGTAGTTGAATATGAGGTGTGGTGAGTGTGTAGTTGAATATGAAATGTGGTGAGTGTATCTGGGTACAGTTGTTATATCGACTGTGCTTTAGTTACCGTCTGTTGTTGGTGCTAGCGTAGCAGTCATAAGGCCGACTGCAGACAGCACAGCTACGTAAGGGCAAAATACGACACATAACGAACCACAAACGAAAACACACAGAGAAAAGACAATACGGAAACATTATGTGACAGGCAGCGTAAAGTAAATACTGGAGATCGCGATGGTCTAAGGCGTGGATCTGCGGCCGCTCGATTGTTGGGATTGCGGGTTCGAATCCCGCTGACGGCACGGATGTTCTTCTATAGTGTTTGTTGTGTGGGTAGCGGCTTCTGCGACGAGCTGATCACTCACTTAGAGGAGTCCTACCGGGTGTGGTGTGTCTGATTGTGTGATCTGGAATTCTGAACGAAGAGGCGGTCTAGGGTCGAGTTGGGCTGTTGCGTCACGGGGAGAAAAGTATGGGGTTAAGAGAGATAAGTTGTTGCTGACTATATTGACAGAACAGTTGACTTCAGTTAAGAGAGATAAGTTGTTGCTGAATATATTGACAGAACAGTTGACTTCAGTTAAGAAAGATAAGTTGTTGCTGACTATATTGACAGAACAGTTGACTTCAGTTAAGAGAGATAAGTTGTTGCTGAATATATTGACAGAACAGTTGACTTCAGTTAAGAGAGATAAGTTGTTGCTGACTATATTGACAGAACAGTTGACTTCAGTTAAGAGAGATAAGTTGTTGCTGACTATATTGACAGAACAGTTGACTTCAGTTAAGAGAGATAAGTTGTTGCTGAATATATTGACAGAACAGTTGACTTCAGTTAAGAGAGATAAGTTGTTGCTGACTATATTGACAGAACAGTTGACTTCAGTTAAGAGAGATAAGTTGTTGCTGAATATATTGACAGAACAGTTGACTTCAGTTAAGAGAGATAAGTTGTTGCTGAATATATTGACAGAACAGTTGACTTCAGTTAAGAGAGATAAGTTGTTGCTGACTATATTGACAGAACAGTTGACTTCAGTTAAGAGAGATAAGTTGTTGCTGACTATATTGACAGAACAGTTGACTTCAGTTAAGAGAGATAAGTTGTTGCTGAATATATTGACAGAACAGTTGACTTCAGTTAAGAGAGATAAGTTGTTGCTGACTATATTGACAGAACAGTTGACTTCAGTTCAGTTTATTGACACACTACACCGACACTAGACTACGTGAGCACACAGACAGACAGACAGACAGACAAAAGCAAGACAGAAACAAAAGCCATGCCATGGCTCAGGCGGTTAGTCGCCGGCCTCACACCGCGGAGGCCCGGGATCGATCCCAGGTCAGTCCATGTGAGATTTGTGGTGGACAAAGTGGCACTGGGACAGGGTTTTCCCCGAGTACTTCGGTTTTACCGTGTGAATTTCATTCCATTACAAGGAAAAACGAAAAAGCTAATTATCTTCATCACAGTGTTGCAAAATAAGCCTTAAGGCTGCGGTGAATCCTTAGCTTCTGCTGCGGGGCCCTTCATAAAAAAAGGTAGAACCAAGGTGACGTAATTTGAGTGCTGACCGACCACGATAATAATAAAAATAATAATAATAATAATTTTCATGGCTGGAGAGCCCCTAGTGAGCCAAGGCCTCCTCATTATCGAGGCTTCACGGTCACACTCAGACACACCACACTCGGTAGGACTCCTCTGGACGAGTGATCAGCCCGTCGCACAGACCTATAACCGAAAAAAAACACGACACACACAAGAGACAGACATCCATACCCCCGGCGGGATTCGAACCCGCAATCCCAGCAAGCGAGCGCCCGCAGACCCACGCCTTAGACCGCGCGGCCACTGCGATCGGATAGCAATAATAATACGAGCACAACACAACAAATTTCTAATGCGTGTAATTATCATAATTTAACAAATCGCTAAGTAAAGCAGACTCTCCATTGAATATATCGATATCTACACTAATGACATTACTTACCGAAGAGTGCCTATTGCAAGGCCAGTTTCGATGTTTAGTAATAATGATAATAATGATAATTATAATTCAATTAAATTCAATTCTAATTTATTAATGTGCCGAGTCAACAGCCAGATGGCCAATTACACAAACAGCACAACATACAAACACAAATCAACAGCCAGAAGGCCAATTACAGAAACAGCAAAACATACAAACACAAATCAACAGCCAGAAGGCCAATTACAGAAACAGCACAACATACAAACACAAATCAACAGCCAGAAGGCCAATTACAAAAACAGCACAACATACAAACACAAATCAACAGCCAGAAGGCCAATTACACAAACAGCACAACATACAAACACAAATCAACAGCCAGAAGGCCAATTACACAAACAGCACAACATACAAACACAAATCAACAGCCAGAAGGCCAATTACACAAACAGCACAACATACAAACACAAATCAACAGCCAGGTGGCCAATTACACAAACAGCACAACATACAAACACAAATAAACAGCCAGAAGGCCAATTACACAAACAGCACAACATACAAACACAAATCAACAGCCAGGTGGCCAATTGCACAAACAGCACAACATACAAACACAAATAACAACGGACACAAATGAAACAGACACAACGAAAACAAACAAAAGAATACTTAAATAATGAATAATTACAAGATGATAATAGTAAAACGCTAGACTAATAGTCCTGTAGACTATAACTGTATGTGTAAGGTAAGTAAGCTGTGTGGCCGTTGGAACATAGCGTTATGTCCTATGCTTGAATATTACGAAGACTTAACGCAGTGTGCAACATGGCGGCACGAATACGCGAGCCATCGACTGATGAACAATGGGGATTAGTGCGGATCTGGATTTGGTGGAAATAGCGGAAAATATTACACTGAAAGTTTTTTTTTTTTTAAATGTTTTTCGATTCCACATGAGCGGTAATAGCATCAACTGACCGCGATGTTTTTCGTGCGCTGCAAGGAATTATGGCGAGGGAGTGGGAAGGGGGGGAACCAGATGAGATTGTGAAATGAAATACACGGACTTTCCTCAATGGCTGTGCCCCCAGGGGGGGGGGGGGGTTGGTTATGAGACAAAACACGTTTTAGTCTCTCTGTGGAGTTGTCAGATTGTCAAATTGAATGTCCGTGTTAGAGTTATGCCTTTAGTTGCTTTGAAAACATGAATTGAAAGTCAGCGTGTAGGTAAAAGGACGCATAGCGTGACGCTTCTGAACCGTACGATGTTATTACGTCTAGATTCACCATCCGTGACGCCAGGTACCGATGCTGTTCTGTGTTGGCGTAAAGCAGACTGGAAAAGATATCAAAGACCTCCACTACGAAATTTGTTCATAATCGGTCTGGAATTAAAGAGATGAAATATTAGATGTTTGTTGTTAACGTATTGTACAAGGCAAGTTTTGTTTAAGTATTTTTTTTTGCCCGATGATGGCTCTATACATCAGCCGAAACATGTAGCACAATAAAATCGATACATTAAGAATGCTGTGACCGGAGGTTATATGTCCTATATTTACGTATCTTCATCACAACGGCATGTCGCATTTAAAGGTTTCTCCATCTTTCCCATGGTCGACCTGCGTTTCTTCTGCCGCTTGCAATGAATCCATAGACCTACACTAACTTGGAAATTGGGCCGCGATAGCTCAGTCGGTATAGCGACTCGCTACGGGCTGGACGGTTCGGGGATCGAATCCCGGTGGGGGCGAGATTTTCAGCACCCGTCCAGACCGGCCGTGTGGCCTACCCAGCCTCCTGTACAATAGGTACCGGGTCATTCCCGGGGGTAAAGCGGCCGGGGCGTGGAGTTGACCACCCACACCCATCTAGCGCCGAGGTTAAAGAAAGAGTAGAGCTATACCTCTACTCCCCCTCTGGGCCTTCATGGCCTGTTATAGGGTGACCTTTACCTTTACACTAACTTCGAAATGCGTGTATCGTGTGTTGTTAATTGCGTGTCCAATTGCGTGTACAATCCACAATAACTTCACTTAAAGTGTACTCGTATGCGTGTACATTGCGTGTAGTGTCAATTTATATGCGACACACTCATACACTCTGTGGGCAAAATTCGAAGTTATCCAATGCTGAAACAAGTGGTACGTATAGACACCACTGTGCGTTGAATGGTTAACATATTGCTAAGCACGTACATTAGCTATGTGAAAGTTTTAGCGATAAATTTCTCATAGTACTTGGTACTTAGCACAAAGTATTGCTTTGCTCCATGAATTAAACAATGAATTAGGCTTTAAGTCTTATATATATATATATATATATATATATATATAGCAGGGGAGACAGAATGACAAAGAGGACGAGATTAAAGGCGAGTAAGAGCGGCCATTACTCAAGTGACGTCATGATGCCAGGATCGAACTTGGCCACGTAGAAGAAAAAGCGACAGAATAAGGACTTTGCCTGTAAGGAACAGTCCGCCATCTTGCATAAGCTACCAGATGGCGCTGCGTGAAAGGAACCGATTATTATGCGTGTCGCGTTGATGAACTCTCAAAAAATGTGTGTTGTGTGGCTTACGTAGAGCTGCAGGTTCAGTTTACAGAAAATAAACAGCTGTTGGCTCGATACGCGCAGCCCAGGTAGAGCTCAGTTAGTGTAGTGACAGAGGATTTCAGGCGAGGGTAAGAAATGTTTGTCTTCTCCAGGGTCTAGAACGCTTCTGGGACCCACCAAGGCTTAAAGGACGCTCTTTTCTTGGATGTAACGTGATCAGGGCAAAACATGAACGCGTACTTCCATCTACTGCCCGAGTTAAGAATATGTGGAGCTGGACATCCACTCTCCCATACGCTTTCATGGCGTGGTGTTTAGTGACTCATCGGGACATTACGTCTTTAACAGTGGGCCGTCGAGAGGTTTGAAGTCAGTTTTGGAAAAGGCAATTAACCCTTTAAACCGCGAAAGTCTGAAATCGCGCATTGTCTGGTATATACCATGAAGGCACAGAAAGGGGGGCTTGGGGCAGAATGGAGGTGTGTATATATGTATATATATATATATATATACATATAAAGGGCATACACAAAAAAATGGTGCGGTTTACTATGTATTTAGTATGGAAACCGCACCATTCTTTTGTGTATGCCCTGTATATACATATATATACATATATATATGTATATATATACTTACATATATATATATACATATATACTTACATATATATACATATATACTTACATATATATATACATATATATATACATATATATATGTATGTATATATGTATATACAGGGCATACACAAAAAAATGGTGCGGTTTACTATATATTTACTATGGAAACCGCACCATTCTTTTGTGTATGCCCTGTATATACATATATATATATGTATATATATATAAAGTTAAAAGTGTGGAGGTTTTCCTGTGTTTAATTCAGCATTCGCTTTGAAAACGTAAGCAGTAGCTAGCTGTACAGCTACACCCGTTTCGTAACTTACGCACTCGATTGTGACGTCATGAATGGTCACGTAAGCACCTGCCGCTTCATCCTCAGACAGTCAGTAGGCCTGCCTGGCAGGTAACAGGCTGCGTGAGCTACATTGAATGAGCGCCATCTTGATTGTTTAGCCTGCCGCTTAGTCCCTGTAATGGCCGGGCTATTGCCAGCTCTGCTATTAATGGCGAACGGTACAAATTGTTACCGTAAGGGGAACAAAGTTAGAAAGTAGATATGTGAAAGTTAGCAGTTATTTAGCGAGTGTAAAGCTGTTAAAGAGATAGGGTTAAGACAGGAGGAGCTGTAAATGAACACAAGATGGACCGAACGAAATATGCTAGAGGGCGGGAATCGTGAAAAGTGAATTGTGAGAGCAGATAGCAGTGCTAGAGTGACACAAGTGACGATACGAAGGGACGGGATGAAATGTGTTTAAATTGGGGGGGGGGGTGGGGGGGGTGGGGGGGTAGACGACAATGTTGGGCGGTAGAAGGTTAAACTGGTTACAGGACGAACGTGAATGGAACGTCGTGAAGCCTGGGGTAAAGGTAAAGGTCACCCTAGAACAGGCCATGATGGCCCAGAGGTGGAGTAAGGGTATAGCTGTACTCTTTCTTTAACCCTGGCACTAGATGAGGGTGGGTGGTCAACGCCACACCCCGGACGCTTTACCCCCGGGAATGACCCGGTACCCATTGTACAGGAGGCTGGGTAGGCCCCAGGGCCGGTCTGGACGGTTGCTGAAAATCTCGTCCCCACCGGGATTCGATCCCCGGACCGTCCAGCTCGTAGTTTAGTCGCTATACCGACTGAGCCATCGCGGCCCACCGTGCAGCCTGAAGTTTGTCGAAATGATTCGTAACAAATAATTCTGACTGCAACACACAAAGCCCACCGTCGTGTTGCACAGAGCATATACAGACCTTTTAGCATAATTATGGTTTGATTTTGTTTGTATAACCATAATAGTGACCATATTGCATGGTTGGTGTTGGCGTGGGGTGAAGGGACACGCTGGTAAGAGGGCAGCACTGCGCATGCGTCACCGGGTTTCTTTTAGAAGGTCCCCGCAGCAGAAGCTACGGACGCACCGCAGCCTTAAGGCTTATTGTGCAACCCTGTGATGAAGATAAACAGAAAGATGATCAGTTTTTCCATTTTTCTAAGTAATGGAGCACCGGTGGAATGATACTGACAGATGAAAACCGAAGTACTCGGGAAAAAAACCTGTCCCAATGCCACTTTGTCCAACACAAATCCCATATGGACTGGCCCGGGATCGAAATTGCTGTCACTTTAATAAGGCCCACAGCGACTGAAGCTATTAATGTACTGCCAATAGTAAATGTTTTTGAGACAGGTATAACACTGCCTGGCCGTTCCGATGTGAGCCTAACAGTGACCGCGCCGTGCCGACTGCAGCTGTGTACAGTGTCATAATACTCTTTATAGTGCGTTATGTGTGTTGGAGATGAGCTGAAATTTCGCATCGTTTAGATCTTTGTGTTTGTCTATGTACGAACACTGTTAAGTGCACAGTATATGAAGGTGTTTATGAACTATTTGACGTTCATAGCTCCAGTGGCTGATTGGTTACCTGTATCAAACGACCGCCTTTTTTGTCTGTCCTTTAAAGCTATGAATGTTAATTGCTTTAATGCCTTCCTTCGCATTCACATGTACAAATGAGCTTGTACAGGGTATACACAAAAGAATGGTGCGGTTTCAATAGTTTTCACTATTTACACCGCACCATTCTTTTGTGTATATCCTGTATTTATATATTTACAGTCCGACAAATGTACAATTTAATTACATTAATTGTGTAACACTGTCCTACATGTTTCGAACCCTTAATTCAGGTTCATCTTCAGGGACTCATCATTTTAAATCACACAATATTTACACCAACTGGTACAATTGTTTACATAGTAAAACATGAATTGTTTACTGTTCTGACAACCTAATAGTCAAACAACTCCGATAAACAAGATATCAAAACAACACAGATTATACAACTTTTAACATTTTAACCAATGTAAGACTTGAAACAACCAACAACCACAATTTTCACATTTTATCTGTTTTAACCAGTGTATATGTACAATTGTAAATAAGTCATGTTTCACTGTGTAAACAATTGTACCAGTTGGTGTAAATATTGTGTGATTTGAGATAATGAGTCCCTGAAGATGAACCCAAATTAAGGTTTCGAAACATGTAGGACAGTGAAATTACACAATTAATGTGATTAAATTGTACATTTGTCATACTATATATATAGACATAAAATGTACGGAACGAATAATACAGGGTATACACAAAAGAATGGTGCGGTTTCAATAGTGAAAACTATTGAAACCGCACCATTCTTTTGTGTATACCCTGTATTGAGTTTTTGTACTTGTTAGTGCTGTCAGCGCTGTAACGGCGATACAGTGAACCACACCGTCTGTACCGAACACCAGGTAAGGTGTTTAGTGTGCTGATGTGTTGTACACTGTCTTATCGCGAGGCGTAGCCGGCACGTGGACCTCTGTTTGCAAATTGGGCAGTAAAGGACCGAGGCACAATAAATATTGTAACATCTGGTCAGTAAAGAGATCGTTTGTCAACAGACTTCGAAAACATCTGTTGAAATGTTCGCAGTAGTTCGCTGTACAAATGTTGGTGTATGAGAAAGTTGTGGCTGCCTGCAGTTAGGGTCATGACAGCTGTAGCTGCAACGATAACTGAAGGTAACTGTTAAGGAAAATGCGTCGGCGTGATTAATAAACACGTCATGAAGGAATATAGAGGAGTGGAGTTATAGCTCCCTGCATTCTTAACCTCCGCACTAGATCGCACTGAATAGTGAGCTTTACGCTCCGGTCGCTTTACCCATAGGTCTATGCTGTTTAAATATCAAAATTTCGTTGTTATCAGCGCCCGTCTTGTGACTTTGGAGGAGAGAAAAGTCTCTTGCGTGTGCTGGAATCGAACCCAGATCTGTTGGTCTTCAAATCCGCCCTAAGTAATCTGTAATTAAGCTAGTCTTCTCGGGTTATTAGCCGCGTCAAATGATTTAAAAGATACGACGTTTCGGGGGCTGGCTGCATCTCCATCGTCAGGCAGAACTGATATAACGCAGCAGTCTGGCTGTGTTTATATACCTGCCGAGGCAGAGATTATCAGAACTTATATGTAATTAACCTGCTGTGCAGAAGAGGTGTTGTCGAAATAGAAGAGAGAAGGTGCTAGGGAATAAAGACAGACGCATCTTTCTGTAACACTGAAAATATCCAGGACCTGAGCAACGCCTAACCAGCGAGAAATTTGTTAATTTGTGTTGTGGACCTTGGCAACAGGGGGCGCTGCGTTAACAGAAACAGTGGCTTGAGATTGGGCCCGCAGAATTTTGATATAAGCAGTAAATTATATAAATTAGAAACATAATTTTGTGGTCTTTAGAGAAAGAGGTTTAATTATGATGAATTTGAATCCGGAGGGACACATCAGAACTTGAAACTGGGAACGTACGACAGAGCAAAACGGGAAGAGGAAATAAGGAGCACTGAGAGACACTGCGTTATTACAGGGGGATAGAAATTTGCTGCTCAGAAGGTTCTCAGGCATTACCCGCTCGTCCTTCTGGTAAATGTAGGCAGAAGACACGGTACAGCGTTGGGAGCTGAATAAGGCTGTTGGCAGTGTGCAGCTGAACGTGCGGACTGAATTTTGAATTTTGATGTGTTCTTCTGTGGTTGAAGAAACAGCCAAACAGAGAAGATAGGGCTGTAAAGTGAATACTGTTAATTATTGTGAGGTCAAGTCCATTAACTGACTGGGGGGGTTTTAATGGACCTGTAGAAGGTAAAGACTGAAGAGTGCATTGGCGATAAAATATCACCTTTCGCCTAAAAGAAAAAAGATTTGTTCTCTCCATGACGGAAATAATGGAAGCCTCAGTTTCCTTTAATGAAAGACACTAACACAAGCCTCAAAAACGTCTAAATTATATATAAAGACCCAGTTCGTACCGCGCAGTAAACACACTCCGTCTCAGTTATACAAACCAGTCAGTTAAAGTTGTACAGTGAAATAATCGCTGTTTGTTCTGAGATCCACACAAAACACATAAATACAGTTCCGTACCGCGCAGTAAACACACTCCGTCTCAGTTATACAAACCAGTCAGTTAATGCTGCACGGTGAAATAATCGGTGTTTGTTCTGAGATCCACACAAAACACATAAATACAGTCCGTACCGCGCAGTAAACACACTCCGTCTCAGTTATACAAACCAGTCAGTTAATGCTGTACAGTGAAATAATCGCTGTTTGTTCTGAGATCCACACAAAACACATAAATACAGTCCGTACCGCGCAGTAAACACACTCCGTCTCAGTTATACAAACCAGTCAGTTAATGCTGTACAGTGAAATAATCGGTGTTTGTTCTGAGATCCACACAAAACACATAAATACAGTCCGTACCGCGCAGTAAACACACTCCGTCTCAGTTATACAAACCAGTCAGTTAATGCTGTACAGTGAAATAATCGCTGTTTGTTCTGAGATCCACACAAAACACATAAATACAGTTCGTACCGCGCAGTAAACACACTCCGTCTCAGTTATACAAACCAGTCAGTTAATGCTGCACGGTGAAATAATCGCTGTTTGTTCTGAGATCCACACAAAACACATAAATACAGTCCGTACCGCGCAGTAAACACACTCCGTCTCAGTTATACAAACCAGTCAGTTAATGCTGTACAGTGAAATAATCGGTGTTTGTTCTGAGATCCACACAAAACACATAAATACAGTCCGTACCGCGCAGTAAACACACTCCGTCTCAGTTATACAAACCAGTCAGTTAAAGTTGTACAGTGAAATAATCGCTGTTTGTTCTGAGATCCACACAAAACACATAAATACAGTTCCGTACCGCGCAGTAAACACACTCCGTCTCAGTTATACAAACCAGTCAGTTAATGCTGCACGGTGAAATAATCGGTGTTTGTTCTGAGATCCACACAAAACACATAAATACAGTCCGTACCGCGCAGTAAACACACTCCGTCTCAGTTATACAAACCAGTCAGTTAATGCTGTACAGTGAAATAATCGCTGTTTGTTCTGAGATCCACACAAAACACATAAATACAGTCCGTACCGCGCAGTAAACACACTCCGTCTCAGTTATACAAACCAGTCAGTTAATGTTGTACAGTGAAATAATCGGTGTTTGTTCTGAGATCCACACAAAACACATAAATACAGTCCGTACCGCGCAGTAAACACACTCCGTCTCAGTTATACAAACCAGTCAGTTAATGCTGTACAGTGAAATAATCGCTGTTTGTTCTGAGATCCACACAAAACACATAAATACAGTTCGTACCGCGCAGTAAACACACTCCGTCTCAGTTACACAAACCAGTCAGTTAATGTTGTACAGTGAAATAATCGCTGTTTGTTCTGAGATCCACACAAAACACATAAATACACTGTGTGGACAGAACGTAGAGTTTGTGAATGTTAAACTGGTGGTACATATTGTGGTTCTTAACTATGATTGAGGTTCACCTTCGTCTTTAAAGGGCTAATTTCGAACTCCACATTTCCCACTCGCAGTGTCCATCCCCACGTCCACTCTGCATGTGTGCAGCCACTCCCTTCGCCCTTTCAGGACCGACAATCAATGGCGCAGAACCGCGCGGTGTCATCGCAGTTGTGTAACTCTGCTAACTTTTCTAATATATTCCAATATCCCCCGTAGTCTGACATTTGCATTTGCCCCTCCTGAAATATATGGCTCAATAACTTCCTATTCTTCACCGCTAAACTCGTGTATTTGAAGTGCGCCGTATTCTGTGTTTCCAGTGCCATAATTAAGTCATAAATAAATCTCCCTTTTTCTTAAATCACATCTCACAATATGCAACCATTGCAGTAACTGTCCTTATCAGACATGGCCGATTTCAGCTATTGGCCACAAAAAATCTCAACAGTACCTGGCAATACTCAAATTCCTGTAGGGAGTACCCTACCTCGTCACCTTCTGTTCCGAGGTTTTCCTGGATTTTCTCAGTCCCTGCCAACAAATATCCACATATTACCTGTAACTAGGCCACGACCGTCTCCTTTCACATCCTTTCCAGTTCATTATTCACTAATAATCATAAAAGTTCCACATATTACCTGTAACTAGACCACGACCGTCTCCTTTCACATCCTTTCCAGTTCATTATTCACTAATAATCATAAAAGTTCCACATATTACCTGTAACTAGGCCACGACCGTCTCCTTTCACATCCTTTCCAGTTCATTATGCACTAATAATCATACAGATATCCACATATTACCTGTAACTAGGCCACGACCGTCTCCTTTCACATCCTTTCCAGTTCATTATTCACTAATAATCATAAAAGTTCCACATATTACCTGTAACTATTCCAAGACCGTCTCCTTTCACATCCTTTCCAGTTCATTATTCACTAATAATCATAAAAGTTCCACATATTACCTGTAAATAGACCACGACCGTCTCCTTTCACATCCTTTCCAGTTCATTATGCACTAATAATCATACAGATATCCACATATTACCTGTAACTAGGCCACGACCGTCTCCTTTCACATCCTTTCCAGTTTATTATGCACTAATAATCATACAGATATCCACATATTACCTGTAACTATGCCACGACCGTCTCCTTTCACATCCTTTCCAGTTCATTATGCACTAATAATCATACAGATATCCACATATTACCTGTAACTAGGCCACGACCGTCTCCTTTCACATCCTTTCCATTCATTATTCACTAATAATCATAAAAGTTCCACATATTACCTGTAACTATTCCACGACCGTCTCCTTTCACATCCTTTCCAGTTCATTATTCACTAATAATCATAAAAGTTCCACATATTACCTGTAAATAGACCACGACCGTCTCCTTTCACATCCTTTCCAGTTCATTATGCACTAATAATCATACAGATATCCACATATTACCTGTAACTAGGCCACGACCGTCTCCTTTCACATCCTTTCCAGTTCATTATGCACTAATAATCATACAGATATCCACATATTACCTGTAACTAGGCCACGACCGTCTCCTTTCACATCCTTTCCAGTTTATTATGCACTAATAATCATACAGATATCCACATATTACCTGTAACTATGCCACGACCGTCTCCTTTCACATCCTTTCCAGTTCATTATTCACTAATAATCATACAAATATCCACATATTACCTGTAACTAGACCACGACCGTCTCCTTTCACATCCTTTCCAGTTCATTATTCACTAATAATCATACAAATATCCACATATTACCTGTAACTAGACCACGACCGTCTCCTTTCACATCCTTTCCAGTTCATTACTCACTAATAATCATACAGATATCCACATATTACCTGTAACTAGACCACGACCGTCTCCTTTCACATCCTTTCCAGTTTATTATTCACTAATCATCATAGCAGTTTATGCTGTAAACTCGCACGATATCACTGTTCATAAAACACCAACAAAATGCACTTCACTTTCGATTTTATTACGTATCAATCGACCCCCTACATATGTTTCGGTTTGATGTAAAACCATCTTCAGGGGGTTCAAAACTATGTTCATTCCACACCCAATATTAATTGTGCCATTATACTGTGCAATATCTTTGTGTGCAAGGTACAGTCACTTCTAAAATCAGAATTTATTATTTTAATATAAAATCCTTAAAAATTCCTCAAAATTCGTGTCAAATTAGTAAAATGCAGCAGTGTGGATCACTGTGTTACCTTACAGCTGTGGCTGTTTTGGTCTTGGTTTTCATATTGCACAAGTATAATGGCAGATGTAAACATTGGATGTAAGGTGAACGTAGTTTTTGAACCCCCTGAAGATGGTTTTATATCAAACCGAAACATATGTAGGGGTCGATGTGTAAAATATAAAATTGAAAGTGTAGTGCATTTGGTTGGTGTTTTATAAACAGTGAATTGTAAAAAATACACAGTGAGATTACTATAAAATTTTTCGCAGTCTATCGTTAAGTGAACTCTAAATAAATTTGAAGAATCCGTTTCTAGATAATATTAGCTTTTGTTACAATTTATATTAAAGACAGCCAGATAACAAAACTCGTTTTGTTATCTGGCTGTGTCATTTGTCTTTGTCAGTACTGCAGTCAAGATGTCTGCCAACTTGTAACAAAAATACTGGCACTTACAGAAAATAGGGCAGACAAGCTCAGCCCTCTTTACCTCTTTGTCCACCATGTTCTCTGTCTTTGCCATTCAGCGGCTCGAATTCCTCTGTGTCACGGAGACTAACGTACTTTGAACACTGCGTCTTATTGTGTTCCGTGATTTGCATTGTCCGACGTCGCTGTACGGCGTCTAGGTAGATGTTGAGTGTTGTGGGGGCGAGCTGAATGAGTGTCTGAGGTTGAGAGTTGAGTGTGATTACAGAGAAGGGCAGGGGTGGGGGGGGGACGATCGTGAGACACACTGCATTTACGTTAGACTGCTGATAGTGTCTCACCTAGTGCCACCTCCTTCTAGGTAGATGTTGAGTGTTGTGGGGGCGAGCTGAATGAGTGTCTGAGGTCGAGAGTTTAGTGTGATTACAGAGAAGGGCAGGGGAGGGGGGGCGATCGTGAGACACACTGCATTTACGTTAGACTGCTGATAGTGTCTCACCTAGTGCCACCTCCTTCTTGTGGCAAAGGTAAGTTGGACGAAGGGAAAAATGTTTTGAGGTGATGAAGATAAGGAATTGGACGGTTTTTGTTGTGTAGAGACAGAGAGGGAGAGACAGAGAGGGAGAGACAGAGATTGAGATGTAGAAGGGTAAACGGAAGTGAAAGACAAGGGAGAAGTGAGAGATGTTATTTTTTGTGACGGGGGTTGCAGAAAGAGCATCCCTTGTTGGAAAGTGATTCCGATGGTGTCATTACAATTTTTCACTGACATAATCCTTCCGGTCGCACTATGGCCCTGGGGTCGACTCAGCCTCTAACAGAAATGAATACCAGGAGTATTTCCTGGTAAAGGCGGCCGGAGCGTAGGGCTGACAACCTTACCGCCTTCATGTGCCGATTGTCTGGAAATCTGTGAGCCTCAAACTTCTGGAAACCTAAGGTCCTGTCCAGGCCTGTAATGGGATTGCTTTACCTATACCAGGCTTTACCCGCTCGTCCTTCGTATAGGAAATAAAAACTTTGGAATGGTGAAAAGTCGTGGCTTGAAACCAGGGACGCGGAATTTTGATTGACGGGTTAATTCGGGACCGAATTTGTTGAAAATAATAATTTGGCGGTTAATTTTTGTGAATTTGAATTGGGGAGGTCTGCGGGAGAGACATGGAGTAGTAATTTGGAATTTGGGAACTTTCTGAGCGTTCGGTTGAAGAAGGACGAAAAGCAAGAAATCGCGTATCTTTATGAAAAAAATACACAAAGCTGAAGTTGCTGCTAGAAAGTCACTGTGTTTGTATTGCAGACACCAAGCAGTTAACTACAGTGGAGCAAACTTTGTTACGATACACTGCGTGGGCTACACACATGGCTGTATTAACATTAGAGCAAATGGTAACTGTACTTACCGTACTGCTTAAAAGGGTTAAATGTCCCTTGAACAATTATAACCTTTAGTGACGAGATTTTCAGCACCCGTCCAGACCGGCCCTGGGGCCCACCAAGCCTCCTGTACAATGTGTACCGGGTCATTCCCGGGGATAAAGCGGCCGGAGCGTAACGTTGACCTCCCTCCCCATCTGACGTCGAGGTTAAAGAAAGAGTAGATCTATACCTCTACTCCCCCTCTGGGCCTTCATGGACTGTTCTAGGGCGACCTTTACCTTTACCTTTACCTTATTGTAAGGTTATGTTACTCTTTGTTATCTGCTTTGTCAGTCTTTAACTTCGACAAAACATGAGACATATATTCGACGGTTAGTTTTAAATCTCTCCACAGATTGTGCTGTTCTACAAAGTCTTTAAAACTCCGGTCGATCTATTTTCTTAACATAAATTTAGAATTGGAAAGCAGAAATATGCGCTATATGTACTGGCCACGTGACGTCATACATGGGGGCTGCCATGTTTTCACGCTCTAGTCTGTGGCCTTTTTCTTCGGTCTTTTCTTTTCTCACAGAAAATCAAGCGTTAATTTCATCAGAGTGCTGCCGTCTGGTTTTGCTGTTTTGTATTATATACTCGATGCTCAACTGTTCCTTCAGCCTCAGCTCGTACCTCGCAGAAAACACAGCCGATGCTTAACTATCTTAGCGCGTACCTCGCAGAAAACACAGCCGATGCTTAACTATCTTAGCGCGTACCTCGCAGAGAACACGGTCGATGCTTAACTATCTAAGCGCGTACCTCGCAGAAAACACAGCCGATGCTTAACTATCTTAGCGCGTACCTCGCAGAGAACACAGTCGATGCTTAACTATCTTAGCGCGTACCTCGCAGAGAACACAGTCGATGCTTAACTATCTTAGCGCGTACCTCGCAGAGAACACAGCCGATGCTTAACTATCTTAGCGCGTACCTCGCAGAGAACACAGTCGATGCTTAACTATCTAAGCGCGTACCTCGCAGAAAACACAGCCGATGCTTAACTATCTTAGCGCGTACCTCGCAGAAAACACAGCCGATGCTTAACTATCTTAGCGCGTACCTCGCAGAAAACACAGCCGATGCTTAACTATCTTAGCGCGTACCTCGCAGAGAACACGGTCGATGCTTAAATATCTTAGCGCGTACCTCGCAGAAAACAGCCGATGCTTAACTATCTTAGCGCGTACCTCGCAGAAAACACAGCCGATGCTTAACTATCTTAGCGCGTACCTCGCAGAGAACACAGTCGATGCTTAACTATCTTAGCGCGTACCTCGCAGAGAACACGGTCGATGCTTAACTATCTTAGCGCGTACCTTGCAGAAAACACAGCCGATGCTTAACTATCTTAGCGCGTACCTCGCAGAAAACACAGCCGATGCTTAACTATCTTAGCGCGTACCTCGCAGAGAACACGGTCGATGCTTAACTATCTTAGCGCGTACCCCGCAGAAAACACAGCCGATGCTTAACTATCTTAGCGCGTACCTCGCAGAAAACACAGCCGATGCTTAACTATCTTAGCGCATACCTCGCAGAGAACACGGTCGATGCTTAACTATCTTAGCGCGTACCTCGCAGAAAACAAGCCGATGCTTAACTATCTTAGCGCGTACCTCGCAGAGAATACGGTCGATGCTTAACTATCTTAGCGCGTACCTCGCAGAAAACACAGCCGATGCTTAACTATCTTAGCGCGTACCTCGCAGAAAACACAGCCGATGCTTAACTATCTTAGCGCGTACCTCGCAGAGAATAGGTCGATGCTTAACTATCTTAGCGCGTACCTCGCAGAGAACACGGTATCCCAGTAACAATGTACTTACTGTCACCAAATTTACACTGTATATAAGGAAGTACTGCTTTTAATTATACCTCTGGTAAGTTAGTCAGTTTCTTCTCCGAAGCCTACATTACAGAAAATCTGTTTTATTGTTATTTACGCCTTTAATCCATCCAAAAGTCTGACCGACCTAACAGACTGTCATCTTTTCTGGCACATATAGTTCTCCTCGCTACCGCAGCCCAGTGGGATAGCGCTGCTAGCAACACAGCACTTTGCTGGATGGTCCTATAAATCCCACATTGGTATCTTTCGGCCAGTCGGAATTGGAGTGCCGAACGGTAAGGCCTACTTCCGATTCGGGCCTGATAAATGTCTCTTCTGCTGTAGTTTGGGGTGAGTTGGGGATGCAAAAGTGGGGTGGTTCGTCTTGTGGAGCATAAAAAGACGACAGAGCATCGAGATGCATGCACAATGATTCTATGTGGGGGTGACTTAGGGTGCTTACATCACGGGGTGAGAAGTGTGACAGAGGCAGTTCTGAACACACACGTGAGTCGAATTGGAGGGCGCGATCAGGTAGAAGATTCCACGAGAAGGTCCTGGATCGGGCAGTGAAGCGGTATTAACCCTGTAAAGCCCAGTGGTCACTATATGTACCGCCACGTTTAACATTTACAAATTCTACGTTCTGCCCACACAGTGTATTTATGTGTTTTGTGTGGATCTCAGAACAAACAGCGATTATTTCACTGTACAGCATTAACTGACTGGTTTGTATAACTGAGACGGAGTGTGTTTACTGCGCGGTACGGACTGTATTTATGTGTTTTGTGTGGATCTCAGAACAAACAGCGATTATTTCACTGTACAACATTAACTGACTGGTTTGTATAACTGAGACGGAGTGTGTTTACTGCGCGGTACGGACTGTATTTATGTGTTTTGTGTGGATCTCAGAACAAACAGCGATTATTTCACTGTACAACATTAACTGACTGGTTTGTATAACTGAGACGGAGTGTGTTTACTGCGCGGTACGGACTGTATTTATGTGTTTTGTGTGGATCTCAGAACAAACAGCGATTATTTCACTGTACAACATTAACTGACTGGTTTGTATAACTGAGACGGAGTGTGTTTACTGCACGGTACGGACTGTATTTATGTTTTGTGTGGATCTCAGAACAAACAGCGATTATTTTACTGTACAACATTAACTGACTGGTTTGTATAACTGAGACGGAGTGTGTTTACTGCGCGGTACGGACTGTATTTATGTGTTTTGTGTGGATCTCAGAACAAACAGCGATTATTTCACTGTACAACATTAACTGACTGGTTTGTATAACTGAGACGGAGTGTGTTTACTGCGCGGTACGGACTGTATTTATGTGTTTTGTGTGGATCTCAGAACAAACAGCGATTATTTCACTGTACAACATTAACTGACTGGTTTGTATAACTGAGACGGAGTGTGTTTACTGCGCGGTACGGACTGTATTTATGTGTTTTGTGTGGATCTCAGAACAAACAGCGATTATTTCACTGTACAACATTAACTGACTGGTTTGTATAACTGAGACGGAGTGTGTTTACTGCGCGGTACGGACTGTATTTATGTGTTTTGTGTGGATCTCAGAACAAACAGCGATTATTTCACTGTACAGCATTAACTGACTGGTTTGTATAACTGAGACGGAGTGTGTTTACTGCGCGGTACGGACTGTATTTATGTGTTTTGTGTGGATCTCAGAACAAACAGCGATTATTTCACTGTACAACATTAACTGATTGGTTTGTGTAACTGAGACGGAGTGTGTTTACTGCGCGGTACGGACTGTATTTATGTGTTTTGTGTGGATCTCAGAACAAACAGCGATTATTTCACTGTACAGCATTAACTGACTGGTTTGTATAACTGAGACGGAGTGTGTTTACTGCGCGGTACGGACTGTATTTATGTGTTTTGTGTGGATCTCAGAACAAACAGCGATTATTTCACTGTACAGCATTAACTGACTGGTTTGTATAACTGAGACGGAGTGTGTTTACTGCGCGGTACGGACTGTATTTATGTGTTTTGTGTGGATCTCAGAACAAACAGCGATTATTTCACTGTACAGCATTAACTGACTGGTTTGTATAACTGAGACGGAGTGTGTTTACTGCGCGGTACGGACTGTATTTATGTGTTTTGTGTGGATCTCAGAACAAACAGCGATTATTTCACTGTACAGCATTAACTGACTGGTTTGTATAACTGAGACGGAGTGTGTTTACTGCGCGGTACGGACTGTATTTATGTGTTTTGTGTGGATCTCAGAACAAACAGCGATTATTTCACTGTACAACATTAACTGACTGGTTTGTATAACTGAGACGGAGTGTGTTTACTGCGCGGTACGGACTGTATTTATGTGTTTTGTGTGGATCTCAGAACAAACAGCGATTATTTCACTGTACAGCATTAACTGACTGGTTTGTATAACTGAGACGGAGTATGTTTACTGCGCGGTACGGACTGTATTTATGTGTTTTGTGTGGATCTCAGAACAAACAGCGATTATTTCACTGTACAACATTAACTGACTGGTTTGTATAACTGAGACGGAGAGTGTTTGCTGCGCGGTACGAGCTGGGTCTTGAAATAAAACATTACTTTTCATGTATAACGTTTTAAAGCCGTTACCACCAGTAGCACACAAATCAGCCTTGACACGATATTTTTCACATAGATACTTCCTGCATGTTTCGATCGGGGTCAACCACCTTCAGGGAATACTTTTATGTGACACGGAAGACATTTCTTTTGGCTTGATAATGTAATATCTATACAATTATCAAAATCGTAAGTGCCTTATATGTTGAAGTCTTAAAGAATATTGTGTAAAGTCAGCAATAACACAAACACGCAGCCTAGTGCCCGGTACGGATCAACAGTGACGATGGACACATAATTGTGATAAAATGCTCTTCTTCAGAGCCCCGACGTCGATTACAAGCCAACGACATTTGGTGTCAGTTTTCTTTCCCCTGTGTGGTCATGTCCATCTGCAAGAATAATGTTAGTTCGTCTACGACGTGACCTCTGTTGGCATAAGAAGCAACTAAGTCTAAGGCCAGAGACCTCTTTGAGAAGCTAATAGTAGTACAGTAGGTCAATATTTTATGGAACATGACGGTTCATTGCCGTGTTCACAACAGCCCACCAATATTTTATATTTTGAGCCAGATAAATTCAGTTGACCACACTAAAACTATTTATTTAAGGTCCATTTTAGTATTATCCTCCTGCAGCTGGTGGTCAAAAATGGGATTTTGCTTTTTGGTATTCTGGCTAATACTTTATATGCATTTTTGTTTTGACCCGTGTGCCATGTTCCTCTCCCATCATTTTGACCCGTGTGCCATGTTCCTCTCCCATCATTTTGACCCGTGTGCCATGTTCCTCTCCCATCGTTTTGACCCGTGTGCCATGTTCCTCTCCCATCGTTTTGACCCTGTGCCATGTTCCTCTTCCATCGTTTTGACCCGTGTGCCATGTTCCTCTCCCATCGTTTTGACCCGTGTGCCATGTTCCTCTCCCATCTTTTGACCCGTGTGCCATGTTCCTCTCCCATCTTTTGACCCGTGTGCCATGTTCCTCTCCCATCGTTTTGTCCCATGTGTGCCATGTTCCTCTCCCATCGTTTTGACCCGTGTGCCATGTTCCTCTCCCATCGTTTTGTCCCTTGTGTGCCATGTTCCTCTCCCATCGTTTTGTCCCATGTGTGCCATGTTCCTCTCCCATCGTTTTGACCCGTGTGCCATGTTCCTCTCCCATTGTTTTGTCCCTTGTGTGCCATGTTCCTCTCCCATCGTTTTGTCCCATGTGTGCCATGTTCCTCTCCCATCTCCTCATGCAGCTTTGTCCTAATGACCCGCTCTGGGGTCACAACACGGTCACAACACTGCCACAACAGTCACAACACTGCCACAACACAGTCACAACACTGCCACAACACGGTCACAACACGGTCACAACACTGCCACAACACAGTCATAACACGGTCACAACACTGCCACAACACAGTCACAACAAGGTCAGAACACGGTCACAACACAGTTACAACACTGCCACAACACAGTCACAAAACTGCCACAACACGGTCACAACACAGTTACAACACTACCACAACACGGTCACAACACTGTCACAAGATGGTCACAACACTGCCACAACAGTCACAACACGGTCATAACACTGCCACAACACAGTCAGAGCACTGCCACAACACAGTCACAACACTGCCACAACACGGTCACAACACTACCACAACACAGTCACAACACTGCCACAACAGTCACAACACTGTCACAACACGGTCACAACACGGTCACAACACGGTCACAACACGGTCACAACACAGACACAGCACGGTCACAACACAGTTACAACACGGTCACAATACTGCCACAACACTGCCACAACAATGTCACAATACTGCCACAACACTGCCACAACACGGTCACAACACTGCCACAGAACAGTCACAACACTGCCACAACAATGTCACAATACTGCCACAACACGGTCACAACACTGCCACAACACGGTCACAACACGCTCACAACACTGCCGCAACACGGTCACAGTACTGCCACAACACTGCCACAACACGGTCACAACACTGCCACAGAACAGTCACAACACTGCCACAACAATGTCACAATACTGCCACAACACGGTCACAACACTGCCACAACACGGTCACAACACTGCCACAACACGGTCACAACACTGCCACAGCACTGTCACAACACTGCCACAGAACAGTCACAACACGGTCACAACACTGCCACAACACGGTCACAACACTGCCACAGCACTGTCACAACACCGGCCCACCACAAACGATACAGCCGTGTTCCCAGGTCAGAACACAGACCGCCGGCCGAGTTCTTCTCGCGTGAGGACAGCAATGTAGGTCATTCCACGTAAGACTATCCAGTGTCATAAAATTTCACCTTATATCCCAGACGCATGGCGGCCATATTGGCACGTAACGACTTAGAAGAGGACAGAAGGTAAAGGAAAAGAGAAATGAATTAAATTGACATGTTGGAAAATTAGAAAATTTCAGCCCAGCTACCCTTGAGAGGACTTTTCCATTTTCTCTGGTTACACAATTGTATATCGAGAATATGATCAGAGAGGACGGGGTTTGGGGTGGGGGGGGGTGTTACGTGGGCTGAAGATCTGATTGGAGCTAAGATCAGCCAAGTGGAAGTGAATAAGTTTCCTTTCCGACCGACTTGCACCTGCCGACAGACAAACACTGTGCAGTGGCCACTGCTCTTTGCTTTGTCAAGTCGCGCTGCCTTTGAGTAATATCAGACCTCAACTTACACATTCATGAATGGGTAACAAACCGATGCCAGTGGCCTGCGGTCTAAGGCGTCGGTCTGCGTCTGCTTGACTGCCGGGACCGCTAAAGGCATCAATGTTCGTCTGTTGTGTGTTGTGTAGGTAGCGGCCTCTGCGACGGGCTGATCACTAGTTCAGAGGAGTCTGTGTGTCTGACTGTGTGTGATGTAGAAACGTCGACAATGAGGCGGCCTAGGCTCGAGTTGGGCTGCAGGGCCACAAAAAAAATGTGGATAATAAACGTACTTATGTTCCCGCTACATGTTTAGACAAAACTTTGGTATCGTTAGGTAGTTTTTACAGTTAAAACAGAATTACAAAATAATTACGTAAGAATCTTTCATTGTCATCTGACTGTTGCAAATAAACATAGACATTAGTACAAACAGGGTGTGTGTATAGTACACCATGTGTGAGCGCTTCTCAAACTGTGTCGCGACACCCTGATGTGTCGCTAGTATCTGCTACGTGTGTCGCGACACCCTGATGTGTCGCTAATATCTGCTACGTGTGTCCCGACACCATGGTTTGTCGCTAGCATCTGCTACGTGTGTCGCGACACCATGGTTTGTCGCGAACATCTGCTACGTGTGTCGCGACACCATGGTTTGTCGCTAGCATCTGCTACGTGTATCGCGACGCATTGGTTTGTCGCTAGCATCTGCTACGTGTGTCGCGACACTCTTATGTGTCGTGAGCGTCTGCTACGTGTGTCGCGACACCATGGTTTGTCGCTAGCATCTACTACGTGTATCGCGACGCATTGGTTTGTCGCTAGCATCTGCTACGTGTGTCGCGACACTCTTATGTGTCGTGAGCGTCTGCTACGTGTGTCGCGACACTCTTATGTGTCGTGAGCGTCTGCTACGTGTGTCGCGACACCCTGATGTGTTGCGAGCAGTTGCTAGGTGTGTCGCAAGAAGCCGACTTACCACAGCGCATGTGAATTACACCTGTCGCTCATCTCTTGCTCGAATTATATGTAAGAGGTAAAGTCCACACGACGCGCTCTATCGACACGCACACTTTTAAAGCTGCGGGCTGTCAGGCGACCACAGTGGCGCTGGTGGCGATCCAGTCTTCTGGATGAGTGGCGCAGCGGAGTGGCGCTACGTGGCTTTTTGGAGTGGCGCTACGTGGCGCAGCGGTGTAGCTCCGTAAGTGACAAACAATAATTGTCAGATAAAATAAGGACACTGCAGTACCGACAGTTACGTAACGTGCTCCTCAGAACGTCACTGCGAGCAACGAAACGGAAAAACCGTGGGACAACCCTCTGACGACCTCTGTTAAAAGTGGCAGTATTTCGAACGAGGAATTAGCTGTTTAATGCCCGGTGGTAACTATATATACCACATGAGTGAACGCATACAAAATTTGCATTTTGTCCGAATAGTGTCTTTATACTTTTTATAATAAAGAGCTATTATTTTCTGAAACGCTATTAAGTACTTGGACTTTATGATCTAGACGCAGTGTGTTCTCTTTGAGCTAGGAACTGGGTGTTTAAAAATGTTACTTAGATGAACTTCAGGCATCAGACAGTTATGGACAAGTGTTACTTAGATGAACTTCAGGCATCAGACAGTTATGGACAAATGTTACTTAGATGAACTTCAAGCATCAGACAGTTATGGACAAATGTTTACTTACATGATTGAAAATTCAATATGCATCAGACAGTTATGGACAAATGTTACTTAGATGAACTTCAGGCATCAGACAGTTATGGACAAATGTTACTTAGATGAACTTCAAGCATCAGACAGTTATGGACAAATGTTACTTAGATGAACTTCAGGCATCAGACAGTTATGGACAAATGTTACTTAGATGAACTTCAGGCATCAGACAGTTATGGACAAATGTTACTTAGATGAACTTCAGGCATCAGACAGTTATGGACAAATGTTACTTAGATGAACTTCAGGCATCAGACAGTTATGGACAAATGTTACTTAGATGAACTTCAGGCATCAGACAGTTATAGACAAATGTTACTTAGATGAACTTCAGGCATCAGACAGTTATGGACAAATGTTACTTAGATGAACTTCAGGCATCAGACAGTTATGGACAAATGTTACTTAGATGAACTTCAGCATCAGACAGTTATGGACAAATGTTACTTAGATGAACTTCAGGCATCAGACAGTTATGGACAAATGTTACTTAGATGAACTTCAGGCATCAGACAGTTATGGACAAATGTTACTTAGATGAACTTCAGGCATCAGACAGTTATGGACAAATGTTACTTAGATGAACTTCAGGCATCAGACAGTTATGGACAAATGTTACTTAGATGAACTTCAGGCATCAGACAGTTATGGACAAATGTTACTTAGATGAACTTCAGGCATCAGACAGTTATGGACAAATGTTACTTAGATGAACTTCAGGCATCAGACAGTTATGGACAAATGTTACTTAGATGAACTTCAGGCATCAGACAGTTATGGACAAATGTTACTTAGATGAACTTCAAGCATCAGACAGATATGGACAAAATGTTACTTAGATGAACTTCAGGCATCAGACAGTTATGGACAAATGTTACTTAGATGAACTTCAGGCATCAGACAGTTATGGACAAATGTTACTTAGATGAACTTCAAGCATCAGACAGTTATGGACAAATGTTACTTAGATGAACTTCAGGCATCAGACAGTTATGGACAAATGTTACTTAGATGAACTTCAAGCATCAGACAGTTATGGACAAATGTTACTTAGATGAACTTCAGGCATCAGACAGTTATGGACAAATGTTACTTAGATGAACTTCAGGCATCAGACAGTTATGGACAAATGTTACTTAGATGAACTTCAGGCATCAGACAGTTATGGACAAATGTTACTTAGATGAACTTCAGGCATCAGACAGTTATGGACAAATGTTACTTAGATGAACTTCAGGCATCAGACAGTTATGGACAAATGTTACTTAGATGAACTTCAGCATCAGACAGTTATGGACAAATGTTACTTAGATGAACTTCAGGCATCAGACAGTTATGGACAAATGTTACTTAGATGAACTTCAAGCATCAGACAGTTATGGACAAATGTTACTTAGATGAACTTCAGGCATCAGACAGTTATGGACAAATGTTACTTAGATGAACTTCAGGCATCAGACAGTTATGGACAAATGTTACTTAGATGAACTTCAAGCATCAAGGACAGTTATGGACAAATGTTACTTAGATGAACTTCAGGCATCAGACAGTTATGGACAAATGTTACTTAGATGAACTTCAAGCATCAGACAGTTATGGACAAATGTTACTTAGATGAACTTCAGGCATCAGACAGTTATGGACAAATGTTACTTAGATGAACTTCAGGCATCAGACAGTTATGGACAAATGTTACTTAGATGAACTTCAGGCATCAGACAGTTATGGACAAATGTTACTTAGATGAACTTCAGGCATCAGACAGTTATGGACAAATGTTACTTAGATGAACTTCAGGCATCAGACAGTTATGGACAAATGTTACTTAGATGAACTTCAGGCATCAGACAGTTATGGACAAATGTTACTTAGATGAACTTCAGGCATCAGACAGTTATGGACAAATGTTACTTAGATGAACTTCAGGCATCAGACAGTTATGGACAAATGTTACTTAGATGAACTTCAGGCATCAGACAGTTATGGACAAATGTTACTTAGATGAACTTCAGGCATCAGACAGTTATGGACAAATGTTACTTAGATGAACTTCAGGCATCAGACAGTTATGGACAAATGTTACTTAGATGAACTTCAAGCATCAGACAGTTATGGACAAATGTTACTTAGATGAACTTCAGGCATCAGACAGTTATGGACAAATGTTACTTAGATGAACTTCAGGCATCAGACAGTTATGGACAAATGTTACTTAGATGAACTTCAGGCATCAGACAGTTATGGACAAATGTTACTTAGATGAACTTCAGGCATCAGACAGTTATGGACAAATGTTACTTAGATGAACTTCAGGCATCAGACAGTTATGGACAAATGTTACTTAGATGAACTTCAGGCATCAGACAGTTATGGACAAATGTTACTTAGATGAACTTCAGGCATCAGACAGTTATGGACAAATGTTACTTAGATGAACTTCAAGCATCAGACAGTTATGGACAAATGTTACTTAGATGAACTTCAGGCATCAGACAGTTATGGACAAATGTTACTTAGATGAACTTCAGGCATCAGACAGTTATGGACAAATGTTACTTAGATGAACTTCAGGCATCAGACAGTTATGGACAAATGTTACTTAGATAAACTTCAGGCATCAGACAGTTATGGACAAATGTTACTTAGATGAACTTCAAGCATCAGACAGTTATGGACAAATGTTACTTAGATGAACTTCAGGCATCAGACAGTTATGGACAAATGTTACTTAGATGAACTTCAGGCATCAGACAGTTATGGACAAATGTTACTTAGATGAACTTCAGGCATCAGACAGTTATGGACAAATGTTACTTAGATGAACTTCAGGCATCAGACAGTTATGGACAAATGTTACTTAGATGAACTTCAGGCATCAGACAGTTATGGACAAATGTTACTTAGATGAACTTCAGGCATCAGACAGTTATGGACAAATGTTACTTAGATGAACTTCAGGCATCAGACAGTTATGGACAAATGTTACTTAGATGAACTTCAAGCATCAGACAGTTATGGACAAATGTTACTTAGATGAACTTCAGGCATCAGACAGTTATGGACAAATGTTACTTAGATGAACTTCAGGCATCAGACAGTTATGGACAAATGTTACTTAGATGAACTTCAAGCATCAGACAGTTATGGACAAATGTTACTTAGATGAACTTCAGGCATCAGACAGTTATGGACAAATGTTACTTAGATGAACTTCAAGCATCAGACAGTTATGGACAAATGTTACTTAGATGAACTTCAGGCATCAGACAGTTATGGACAAATGTTACTTAGATGAACTTCAGGCATCAGACAGTTATGGACAAATGTTACTTAGATGAACTTCAGGCATCAGACAGTTATGGACAAATGTTACTTAGATGAACTTCAGGCATCAGACAGTTATGGACAAATGTCACTTAGATGAACTTCAGGCATCAGACAGTTATGGACAACCGCGATAAACCAGATTTTTAATAACTTTACCGGGATTCGAACTGCGTGATACGCGAATACGATCAAGGGAAGCTGTGGAAGTAGAAGTGTGTGTGTGACGTAGCTACGCAGTCAGTCAGTACTGAGCGTACTGTGCATTGCTTGAATGACATATCTGTCTAAATGTAGACGTAGTTTGCAACTGTACAAAACTGACATTTTACTAAAATTTCAGCAGAATTTTCCGTTGTTTGAGGGTCGCAAGTTCCGCAGTACACTTTCCCTGTTACGACCGACTTAATTACGTTTGCAGATTGTTATATTGCCGGCTGTTCAGTGACGCAGATCCCACTGGAACGAATATAATACGACGCTAAACCGGAATGGCTGTACGACGCTGCGCTGGGCGTCTTTTATTGCAAGAAGTTCCACTGCGCTAAACTAATGCCTTTATGCAGACTAGCTAACTAACTAACTAACTAACCAATCGTGTAACTGACCAGTGGGCAGAGTCGTTCTTGGTGTCTGCTAGTTGCTAATCTGGCCAACAAATTTCCCGCCTTCGACCGAAACCAACTTGCCCATGTCCTGAGCCAGAAGAATCCATTTTAAAGTTCCATTTTGATAACACTCTGTGCTTTCTATCTACGTCTTCATCTTCCACGTATTCTCTTTCCTTCAGGCTTTAACGCCGAAATTTTGTAACATTTCACCTTTTACCATACCTACTACATTCCCCACCCATCTCCTTTTAGTTCAGGAGATCTGGCCAAAAGTATTGTTTATGAAGGCAAGCCTTATACTTCTGTGACTCGGTGCTGTACGGAGTGCAGTCTTCCGTAAATTGCTGTAGATGCGAGAGTGATACTAAAATGGAGTTTAAAGAGGAAGAGCGTGCGGGTGCGATACCGTGAAGTGGCTAAAGATGCAGATTGGTAGCGGGCAGTGATTTGTTGGGTTACGTAAGGGCTGTGCATATTACAGTTGTTAGAAAGAACACAGGTAAGGAATATGTGGTGTTCAACCCTTTAAAGCCCAGTGGTTACTATATGTACCACCATGTTTAACATTCAACAATTCTACGTTCTGCCCACACAGTGTATTTATGTGTTTTGTGTGGATCTCAGAACAAACAGCGATTATTTCATTGTACAACATTAACTGACTGGTTTGTATAACTGAGACGGAGTGTGTTACTGCGCGGTACGGACTGTATTTATGTGTTTTGTATGGATCTCAGAACAAACAGCGATTATTTCACTGTACAGCATTAACTGACTGGTTTGTATAACTGAGACGAAGTGTGTTTACTGCGCGGTACGGACTGTATTTATGTGTTTTGTGTGGATCTCAGAACAAACAGCGATTATTTCACTGTACAGCATTAACTGACTGGTTTGTATAACTGAGACGGAGTGTGTTTACTGCGCGGTACGAGCTGAATGTTTAACTACAAGTTCATCTTAGTGTTTCAGGCCGTGTATAAACCGTTTAAATGTCATTTCGTTGCAGTCGTCAGGCCGTCACACGCAACACCATTGCTTCTGACTGCATTAACATCAGTACAGGTGGCCTTCAGGAACTGTCGTTGGCGACTTCGAACAGTCTTTGAGTCGTAACTTATTTCTGAATAATTAAAATGCAGTTAACTTCAAGCACAGTTTAGCAGCACGCCCTGTATGAAAGACACTTTATTTGTGACGGACCTCCTAGTAAACACACTTCATACACGACTCAGTTATCTCTTTCCTACATGAATTTGAGGATAATAATAGTGAAATGTCCGTTAAATTGCCTTACAGCTATATTTCGGTGTGTTTCATTGGTCAGTTCTCAGTAACACACAAACCACACAGCTGTTTCGATTTTTCTCTTTTTTTTCTCTTCGTCTCGTTTCCTTCATCTACTCCTCCTCTTGCCTGTTGTCCCGAGGGAGACATTTAGTTGTTCTGCCTTCGTGGGTTTAATTCCATCTTCTTCCCAGCATTCCATTCGCCTCACAACATACGAGGAACGTCAGTCGTGCCAATGCAGTGGCACGGTAAGAGACCACCATTTTGATTATATTACGAGTGGCTGAAAAACTCAATATTAATGTAGCACGCGTTGCTGCTTTTCCCCCCCTTTGATAAATTGCACGGCCGGGCCCTACAAATCCCTAAACCGATGTTGCCAAGTTTTTAGATGATAATCATCTCAACATAAATTTTGAAAAGCAGAATGAAGGGGGAAAAACCCCCGGAATGGGGGACATGTTCTGAATATTGCTTGACTGGGGTGGAAGGAGTACTTGTCTGCAGACGACGTGGAGGACTGTTACTTGTTGGGCTTACAGTACGTTCACAAAGACAACTGCAGTTGTCCCTGTGTGAACCGGCCGCCTGTAGATTACAAAACTGTATTTTGTCTTTCGTGCAGTTGTTCACAACAGACAGCTGTTCTTTCTGTAAACAGCATTAACTGATTGGTCTTTGTAATCGAGAAGCGTGGTGTTTACTGTGAGGTAGAAACTGAAATTTAAAAGCTGTTAGTAGGGGCGTATGATAGGTAATATATTCTTACTGTGTGAATATATTCCAACTGACAAATGAAACGTAGGTCGACCAAAGAAAAGATGGACGAAACAAGCCAGAATTCGGGCATATACTTTGCCACTGATCATGATAATGATGACGTCATTTTCGATGCGAACAAAAAATTTGTTTCCCCATTTTTTTTTCTCAAAATGCAGGCCAATTCTTTTCGTAAAACTTGAGTAATATATTTGTTACTTATGCAGTTTTTGCACTGCGCCTTCCAGATTTATTTTTATAAGATCCCAAGGAAACTACAAATATATTCTTCTAGAAATGTTCTTTTTTTTATATTTCCTTTTCGTCAATTCTTATGTGTGCCATAAATCGGACCGTTTCTATGTTTCTGGCACGCCTTGTGACAACAGTTTACTGCAAGACAAGACCCATCTTACTGCCGAAAGCCATAACCTCACGGTCTTCAAACATTTGATGTAATTTTCTCTATATTCGCTCTAAAACTGTTTACATCTCTATGCATTCTGCACACTGGACGTATTATGTTGCATATGGCTGACAGTTGCTGGCTGTTAACTTGTAGTACTGCCGCATAATTCCGACGTACATTAAATACTGACAAAATATTGACGTAATCGAAACATCTAGGGCATGAACTATAAATAGAATGCTACTACGTAATAATCCAAAAATATTATTAAAGAAATCATTCAAACTTTTTATATGATACCGTGAATAGACGACCAATTAGCTGATTGGTTTTATTTACAACAGTTTTATTGTTCGAGATATAACGATATATCGATTGTAGTTCCAGTTCCCGCCCACAGTTGTGCTTTTGCTGATTCTGAAAACAGTACGACAATTGAATACTCGACGAAGTGCCGTACAACATGTGACAATGGAATAGTAATAAATGGACAGTAGCAACTGATGTATTCAACAATAGTCATTTTTATAAATATGTCTGTTTATTTTTGTCGCAGTCAAAGAGTCAAAAGTACGTTTATATTTCATAATTAAATTATTGCGATTGTAACACAAAGCGGATCTTACAAACTCGTGTTTTCGACACAATATAAATAAAATTTTTAAATTGCAATAATTATACTTGATAAAATTTTTTTAAAAAGACCAACACAATGCACTTCACTTTTACTTTAATAAGTATTAATTAACCCCTACATATGTTTCGGTTTTACACAAAACCATCCTCAGGGGGGTTCAAAATTATGTTATATCACATCCAATGTTAATACAAGTTTTGATATTGTGCATTGTCTTGCGTGCTATTTACATTTGCTATAAAATCAGAATTTAAAACGTATGAAATATTGTATAAAATCCTTAAAATTCGTCGAATTTTGTGTCGAAATAATTTTAAATATTTTATATGTTTTAAATTCTGATTTTATAGCAAATGTAAATAATATGCAAGACATCGCACAATATCAAAACTTGTATTAACATTGGATGTGATAAAACGTGTTTTTGAACCCCCTGAGGATGGTTTTGTGTAAACCGAAACATATGTAAGGGTTAATTGATACATATTTAAGTGAAAGTGAAGTGTATTGTGTTGGTTTTTTTAAACATTGAATCGTAAAAATGTGCGGTGAGACTAATATAAAAATTATACTTGATAAGTTGCTATACGGACTATTACAATGTGTCTGTTATTTCTGTTATATTTTCTATTGCGGTTACAATAGATGTATTTGAAAATAGAAATTATTTAACATCAAACTTCAAAGCCGAGTCGTTACTAATTCTGCTTTACACTCTGAAGATCTCGTGTCTGAACCTCAGTAAGCAACCACACCTTTTAATTAAAATTATTCGTGGTTCACGTCATGCACTCCACTTTTGTAGCCTGAAGTTCTGAGAAGAGATTCTGAGAGAAATAGCGAATGAGAGAGACGCAAGATGCAGTAGGAGGCTATAAATTCCGCACAAAGGATCTTCACAAATGCTGTTGAGCATTCATGAGTTCGTGAAAATCGACGCTTATGACTACACTGTTATTATGGGCGTCTATTAAATTACATTGACGCTTGTGCCGTGCAACTGCACGACAATTTGAAAGTACAGAACGCCTTGGTACAGTCTGTGCACTGCGCCACGGAATGCATTATTTGCAGCCGTCTTTTAATTTAAATGGTTATATTGACTGGATGACCTTAAGGAAAAGAGAAGATACTGGAAATTGAAAGAGGAAGCACTAGATCGCACTATGTGGAGAACTCGCTTTGTAAGAGGCTACGGACCTGTCGTAAGACAGACTGCAGAATGAAGAGGCTACGGACCTGTCGTAAGACAGACTGCAGAATGATGATATTCACAAACCGCAAATGCAGGGGTTTATGTTACTTATTGACGTTAAAAGACTTTCATAAAGCCAGTTTAAATGTTTATACACGCAGCATTGAAGAAACTAGTAAAGTGCTACATTTGGAGCGTAGCTTTGTGTGGTGCTGAAACGTGGACACTTCGGAAAGTAGATCAGAAGTATCTGGAAATTTTTGATATGTGGTGCTGGAGAAGAATGGAGAAGATCAGTTGGACCGATCGTGTGAGAAATGAAGAAGTATTACATAGAGTGAAGGAGGAGAGGAATATCGTACATACAATAAAAAGAAGAAAGGCTAACTGGATTGGTCACATCTTGCGTAGGAACTGCCTTCTGAAACATGTGATTGAAGGAAAGGTAGAGGGAAGGATAGAAATGACGGGAAGACGAGGGAGAAGACGTAAGCAGCTACTGGATGACCTTAAGGAAAAGAGAAGGTACTGTAAATTGAAAGAGGAAGCACTAGATCGTACCCTGTGGAGAACTCGCTTTGGAAGAGGCTACGGACCTGTCGTAAGACAGACTGCAGAATGAAGAGGCTACGGACCTGTCGTAAGACAGAATACAGAATGAAGAGGCTACGGACCTGTCGTAAGACAGAATACAGAATGAAGAGGCTACGGACCTGTCGTAAGACAGACTGCAGAATGAAGAGGCTACGGACCTGTCGTAAGACCGAATACAGAATGAAGAGGCTACGGACCTGTCGTAAGACAGAATACAGAATGAAGAGGCTACGGACCTGTCGTAAGACAGAATACAGAATGAAGATATTCACAAACCGCAAATGCAGGGGTTTATGTTACTGGTGACGTTAAAAGACTTTCATAAAGCCAGTTTAAATGTTTATACACGCAGCATTGTTGTTTCATCTTTAGATAAACTACAAACCAAATTTCATCCAATATAACCCTCAATAATTCTCTCTGGTCTTATCAACAATGAACTTTCTCTGTGTACAATGAATCTATTTATCGACTGGTCATTCATTGTTGTGGGATAGTCCATTGCGTATGTCTGTAAGTCTCTATCATATGCGTCTCATCTCACAACAATGTTAATTGACACGAGAACAATAGAGGCGTTACATTGTCGTCACGTTTCAAGAGCAGAGAAGTGAGTTGTATCATTCAAACGGCAGATAGCAGCACTGCTGTAACTTACAGAGTTAGCTCTTCGGCTTACGTTTTTCTTTTTTTTTTTTTTTTTTTTTTTTGTCTGACGTATTTTTCTGTTATGAGTCTGGTTGAGATAGCAGTGGAAATGTTTGCCGCAGAAAAGAGTGTAATTCGCGTATAAAAATTGCACTAAAATGCGAGAACTAATGTATGTGCAGGAGAGGGGAGAGAGACAGAAGTGGGGTGTTGTGTGCGGTAGTACTTTGCTTTTGTTGTGCCGCTGGTCGAGATGGAAGGAAGTTTGGGGCAATTTGGTAAATTTCATTGCTTTCTTTACGAAAGTCAGTGGGATTTAGATGAAGATTAAATGTGTAAGATATAGGGCTGCCTTATGTTATTGCCGAAACTGTGATATTGTACAGCGTGTGATTGCCGAAACTGTGATATTGTACAGCGTGTGATTGCCGAAACTGTGATATTTTACAGCGTGTGATTGCCGAAATTGTGATATTGTACAGCGTGTGATTGCCGAAATTGTGATATTGTACAGCGTGTTATTGCTAGAACTGTGATATTGTACAGCGTGTGATTGCCGAAACTGTGATATTGTACAGCGTGTGATTGCCGAAATTGTGATATTGTACAGCGTGTTATTGCTAAAACTGTGATATTGTACAGCGTGTGATTGCCGAAACTGTGATATTTTACAGCGTGTGATTGCCGAAACTGTGATATTGTACAGCGTGTGATTGCCGAAACTGTGATATTGTACAGCGTGTGATTGCCGAAACTGTGATATTGTACAGCGTGTGATTGCCGAAATTGTGATATTGTACAGCGTGTTATTGCTAAAACTGTGATATTGTACAGCGTGTGATTGCCGAAATTGTGATATTGTACAGCGTGTGATTGCCGAAACTGTGATATTGTACAGCGTGTGATTGCCGAAACTGTGATATTGTACAGCGTGTGATTGCCGAAACTGTGATATTGTACAGCGTGTGATTGCCGAAACTGTGATATTGTACAGCGTGTGATTGCCGAAACTGTGATATTGTACAGCGTGTGATTGCCGAAACTGTGATATTGTACAGCGTGTGATTGCCGAAACTGTGATATTGTACAGCGTGTGATTGCCGAAACTGTGATATTGTACAGCGTGTGATTGCCGAAACTGTGATATTTTACAGCGTGTGATTGCCGAAACTGTGATATTGTACAGCGTGTGATTGCCGAAACTGTGATATTGTACAGCGTGTGATTGCCGAAACTGTGATATTGTACAGCGTGTGATTGCTAAAACTGTGATATTGTACAGCGTGTGATTGCCGAAACTGTGATATTGTACAGCGTGTGATTGCCGAAACTGTGATATTGTACAGCGTGTGATTGCCGAAACTGTGATATTGTACAGCGTGTGATTGCCGAAACTGTGATATTGTACAGCGTGTGATTGCCGAAACTGTGATATTGTACAGCGTGTGAGAAAACACATATGGCAGAAGTGACAAGCAGTGACTGGGGAGTCACTTGATGAATACCTAGTAAGTGATGCGTGGTCACTGATGTTACGCTCATAATTATGTCATGTCAATATGTGACGTCACGTCATTTTATGTTAAGAAATTTTGTACAGCCTATCGCAGTGGCCGCGCGGTCTAAGGCGTGGGTCTACGGCCGTTCGCTTGCTGGGATTACGGGTTCGAATCCCGCGGAGTCATGAA
Organism: Reticulitermes speratus; assembly: GCA_021186555.1. NCBI lineage: Eukaryota > Metazoa > Arthropoda > Insecta > Blattodea > Rhinotermitidae > Reticulitermes > Reticulitermes speratus. Next base: position 42,238,327 of record JAJKFL010000237.1, read on the forward strand.
TGTCTGTTGTGAGTGTTGTGTGGTGTCAGGTAGAGGTCTCTGCGTCGGGCTGATCACTCGTCCAGAGGAATCCTACCGAGTGTGGTGTGTGTGATTAGATGCACTATTAGCCATCTACACCGATAATGAGTAGATAGACAGGGGTTAGACGAAGCAGAAGAAATTTTCGACATCATAAATGGAATAAAACTTTGTGTGGAGGTAATTATGTTTGTTTGTGTGTCCGTCTGTGATGCAGTTTCGGCGCCAAAAGTGCTAGAAAGATTTTTTAAATTCTACATAAAACATGTTCACAAAAATTTGTCCGGCAATTTCACGTAATTTTCCACCTGTCGGTCCCTAATACCAATCACTGGTCTGTGTAACAAGGTCAGGGACACAAAAAGAACATATGTCGCTCTGCGAGCTGTGTTCAGTGTCACAGACTTCGGTGAGTCCCGTTTTAAGTAAACTGATGACGGCTTGGTCATCCCTGAATTACCAAGTTTCGCTGGGCGATTACCGACTTCTTCTCCAAAGTGTCCAGACCGGCTTTTTGGGATCCACCAACCCTCCTACGCGATGTATTCAGATACTTCATCGAAAGTAAAGCAGCCGGGCCGTTAAGCTGACCCATCATCTACATCTAATGCTGATGTTAGAATATGTGGAGGTGTACCTTTACTACCCCAATACGCCTTCATGGTGTGATGCTTAATGGAGCACAGGGACAAGGTTACGTTATAATTTAATAATGTACCAATAGCGTTGTTGAATATGTAGTGTGCTACTTGAGTCCTGGAATACGTCGCTTGTTGTGTTCCGCTGTCGAATGAACCATTTGTGAACCGCGCTGTGAATTACACCATTTACATCTCGATATTACTGAATGTAGCGAATTGTTGGGGCAAGTCAGTGTGCTTTTGTTGATGGAGTTTATTGAAGTTACGTGCAGATGGCTGGTGCTTTCAAGACTAAAATTAATCTACATTATATATAAAGATTTAGTTCGTACCCCGCAGAGAACAGTTTGCTTTCATAAGCAAGACCAGTTAGTTAATGCTGTGTGTTAAGTGACGCTTGTATCTAGTAAGAATCATACATGAACACACAGATAATACCTGAAGGCACAGTACAACGTTGTGGTGTGTATGGTTACCACTAGTCTTTAAAGGGTTATGTGAGGGGTTCTTGCACACGTGTCATTATTAAGTAATTGTTTTAATTATTTCTGTACAGTGTCTATAGTTTATATGACAACCAATCTATAAACAGTGTGCTAACAAAACGGCAGCTGATACCAATACAGAGATTAAGATATACAGAAGTATAATGTTGCCTGCTGTTTTGTGTGGGTGTGAAACTTGGTCTGTCACACTGAGGGAGGAACATAGGCTGAGGATGTTCGAGAGTACGGTGCTGAGGGGGATATTTGGGTCTAAGAGGGACGGTGTAACAGGGGAGTGGAGAAGACTACATAACGAGGAACTTAATGATCTGTACTGATCACCAAATATTATTCGGGTGATCAAATCAAGAAGAATGAGGTGGGCGGGGAATGTAGCACGTATGGGTGAGGGGACAGGTGCATACAGGATTTTGGTGGGGAGACCTGAGGGAAGAAACCACTTGAAAGACCCAGGCGTAGATGGGAGGATAATATTAAAATGGATCTTCAAGAAGTGGGATGTGGGGCATGGACTGGATTGATATGGCTCAGGATAGGGACAGGTGGCGGGCTGTTGTGAGTGCGGTAATGAACCTTCGGGGTCCATAAAACGCGAGGAATTTGTTGACTAGCTGACGACCTGTTAGCTTCTCAAGAAGGACTGTGCTGCATGGAGTTAGTTAGTTAGTTAGTTAGTTAGTTAGTCAATAACGTATAATGACATGCGTGTTTAGCAGCAAGGCGTTGTTGCCATACTGTGCATCTAGTTCATAGACTACACGACCGCAACTGACCTCGCTCACAGCATCACCTTTCCTGAACACACCCGTCGCCTTCACAAACGACGCGTCTCCAAAGCAGCGCCTTGTTCCTGCTCTGAACATCGTTGTGCCGCCCTTTGAAGCCTCGCCTTCACATAAAACACGCTCTTTGTCCGTCAATTGACGACGTCTCACCAAATACTAGGATGATCAAATAAAGGATAACGAGATTGGCGGGGCATGTGGCACGTATGGGGGAAGAGAAATGTGTGGAGGCTTGCGGTGGGGAATCCTGAACGGAAGAGACAACTTGGAAGACCTAGACTTAGACGGGAGGATAATATTAAAATGGGTCTTAAAGAAAGAGGATGGGAGGACGTAGACTGGATTAATCTGGCTCAGTCTGGGGACAAATGACGGAACACGGCAATGAAAACTATCTAGCTGCGGAACTGTTAGCTTCTCCAGAAGGACTGTGGCTCATGGAGTTACGTATATATTCACTCAATCACTCGCTCAGTCAGGTATTTGGCAATGCGATTTGAGATTATTACGGTTATGTCGTAGTGTAATGTGGTAGGAATTTAGTTTTCTACCCTGAAGATAGGGAAATTAGATACTTCCGAAACGTCTGTAACTTTTTGAGAGACCACACGACCTTACATCTCAAAAGACATTAATATGTATATATATATATATATATATATATATATATATATATTGTCTCAGTTACACAAACCAGTCAGTTAATGTTGTACAGTGAAATAATCGCTGTTTGTTCTGAGATCCACACAAAACACATAAATACAGTCCGTACCGCGCAGTAAAACACACTCCGTCTCAGTTATACAAACCAGTCAGTTAATGTTGTACAGTGAAATAATCGCTGTTTGTTCTGAGATCCACACAAAACACATAAATACAGTCCGTACCGCGCAGTAAACACACTCCGTCTCAGTTATACAAACCAGTCAGTTAATGTTGTACAGTGAAATAATCGCTGTTTGTTCTGAGATCCACACAAAACACATAAATACAGTCCGTACCGCGCAGTAAACACACTCCGTCTCAGTTATACAAACCAGTCAGTTAATGTTGTACAGTGAAATAATCGCTGTTTGTTCTGAGATCCACACAAAACACATAAATACAGTCCGTACCGCGCAGTAAACACACTCCGTCTCAGTTATACAAACCAGTCAGTTAATGTTGTACAGTGAAATAATCGCTGTTTGTTCTGAGATCCACACAAAACACATAAATACAGTCCGTACCGCGCAGTAAACACACTACGTCTCAGTTATACAAACCAGTCAGTTAATGTTGTACAGTGAAATAATCGCTGTTTGTTCTGAGATCCACACAAAACACATAAATACAGTCCGTACCGCGCAGTAAACACACTCCGTCTCAGTTATACAAACCAGTCAGTTAATGTTGTACAGTGAAATAATCGCTGTTTGTTCTGAGATCCACACAAAACACATAAATACAGTCCGTACCGCGCAGTAAACACACTCCGTCTCAGTTATACAAACCAGTCAGTTAATGTTGTACAGTGAAATAATCGCTGTTTGTTCTGAGATCCACACAAAACACATAAATACAGTCCGTACCGCGCAGTAAAAACACTCCGTCTCAGTTATACAAACCAGTCAGTTAATGTTGTACAGTGAAATAATCGCTGTTTGTTCTGAGATCCACACAAAACACATAAATACACTGTGTGGGCAGAACGTAGAATTGTTGAATGTTAAACATGGTGGTACATATAGTAACCACTGGGCTTTAGAGGGTTAATATACATTGTACATAAATACAGTCCGTACCGCGCAGTAAACACACTCCGTCTCAGTTATACAAACCAGTCAGTTAATGTTGTACAGTGAAATAATCGCTGTTTGTTCTGAGATCCACACAAAACACATAAATACACTGTGTGGGCAGAACGTAGAATTGTTGAATGTTAAACATGGTGGTACATATAGTAACCACTGGGCTTTAGAGGGTTAATATACATTGTACATAAATACAGTCCGTACCGCGCAGTAAACACACTCCGTCTCAGTTATACAAACCAGTCAGTTAATGCTGTACAGTGAAATAATCGCTGTTTGTTCTGAGATCCACACAAAACACATAAATACAGTCCGTACCGCGCAGTAAACACACTCCGTCTCAGTTATACAAACCAGTCAGTTAATGTTGTACAGTGAAATAATCGCTGTTTGTTCTGAGATCCACACAAAACACATAAATACAGTCCGTACCGCGCAGTAAACACACTCCGTCTCAGTTATACAAACCAGTCAGTTAATGTTGTACAGTGAAATAATTGCTGTTTGTTCTGAGATCCACACAAAACACATAAATACAGTCCGTACCGCGCAGTAAACACACTACGTCTCAGTTATACAAACCAGTCAGTTAATGTTGTACAGTGAAATAATCGCTGTTTGTTCTGAGATCCACACAAAACACATAAATACAGTCCGTACCGCGCAGTAAACACACTCCGTCTCAGTTATACAAACCAGTCAGTTAATGTTGTACAGTGAAATAATCGCTGTTTGTTCTGAGATCCACACAAAACACATAAATACAGTCCGTACCGCGCAGTAAACACACTCCGTCTCAGTTATACAAACCAGTCAGTTAATGTTGTACAGTGAAATAATCGCTGTTTGTTCTGAGATCCACACAAAACACATAAATACAGGCCGTACCGCGCAGTAAACACACTCCGTCTCAGTTATACAAACCAGTCAGTTAATGCTGTACAGTGAAATAATCGCTGTTTGTTCTGAGATCCACACAAAACACATAAATACACTGTGTGGGCAGAACGTAGAATTGTTGAATGTTAGACATGGTGGTACATATAGTAACCACTGGGCTTTAGAATGTTAATATGGAGCAGAAATAGCAGCATGTTCAGCTGGTTAAAAATTCCCCTGACTTTTATGCAACCCAGCTTACATTTTTTGTTCTCAAAACTTGTCAGACGAAACGCATGATTCCATCGAAACGTCCCGCTTTCGTATAATTTATCGCTGTATATCCCGATAGACAAGTGTCAGTGTTTCGCAGAGCATACTGCAGCCATCTACATGCAGTTGTATATAAGCATGACGCTTTAACGGTGCGTCTTGAAGTTTTTTGAGACAACTTAACAAAACTGAGCGATCGTGCGTCTGCTGCACTGTACGCACAGTTCGTTATTTATTTACGCACCTCCCCGCCCTTCAGTTACACCCCCTTTATAAATCCCCGTTCCCTGTCTTAGCCACATGGTAACACTTCCCGGAACTCGTAACATTTCTCTCTTTTCATTCGCGGAGGGCCCCGGGGATAAGCAGATGTGTGTGTAGAGGCACAGACGGTGCAGGGATTAAGATGCGGTAGGGAGTGGGCGCGGAAATAGTACAGAAATCGTGGTGTGACGTCATGCACCAGAAAACTAACGTATTTTGCTACCTTGGTTACCGATGGAATTTCTCGCTTCGTTCGGCTTCAGCCACACAAGAATACACACGCACAGGTACACTCTATCAGAAAATTATTTGTGTCGTGTGCCACCGAGTGCCTTACGAGATGTGTGTGTACATTGCCACAGATAGGCGTCTATGTTACGTCCTGCGGATTTAACGTAATGTGAAGTTTAAGTCTAGTCTTATGTCTCTATTTTGGGAGTGCAAGTCTGCTAGCTCAGCGGTATTCAACCTTTTTTGTTCGCGTACCCCCACATATAATTTCTCTTCAACTTTGTACCCCCAAAGTTGTTGGTGCACAATTCAAGTTATACACAGTCTATAATCTACATCTAAAATAAGTTAAATAAATTACATCCAAAATAATGTATTAAATAATAAGTTTTAAATGAGAAAAAGGAGAGTCAAGCTATTAAATAACAAATATATTATTGTCTATCGTATAAAAATTAATAAAGGAACAAATGTATTTTAGCAAAGCAAAATTATATGCACTGTGTGGAATAAAATGAAACTAGCCGCCCAGATAAGAATCGCATAAAGGAGAGAGAGAGAGAGAGAGAGAGTGAGAGACAAAAATGGCGCTCCCAAATCGCATGTCCTTACGTCCGGGTCTCTTGTGGCTAATCCTAAATCTGGCCCTGATTATTCAGTGTTTATCGTGAAATAATATTTTTTTTTAATTTTACGTACCCCCTAAGATGTCTTCGCGAACCCCCGGGGGTACGCGTACCCCAGGTTGAATACCACTGTGCTAGATTATATGGCTGACAACCTTACCACCTTCATGTGCCGACTGTCTATAGATCTGGTAGCCTCCAGCTCCTGGAGCCCTAAGGGCCTGTAAGGCATTGCTGTACATTTGGCTGCTTTCAGTCTGCTACATTACTTAGCACTGCGTGGAAGGAACCTGCCGCTGCTGCCATCTACATTCAGTATGAAGACGAGGAGTTTCCGCTCGAATTATCGGTGCATGTGGTACCAAACTACACGTTGTAACTCACAAATTACACACCAACCAAATGCACTATATTTTCACTTTTTATTCTTTAACCCCTACATACGTTTCAACCCTTACAAGGCCATCTTCAGGGGGCTCGTAATGTACATTTACTGTACATCCACTGTTTATGTCTGCTATTGTGTTATATATATCACACAGTCAAGCAAAGCACCGCGCAGGAGGAATGGTTACGCCGTGATTCCTCGGCAACTTCTCCGACGTTTCTGTGCGACGGGTAGCCTAGTCAGTACCGTGTAGGCTGACGCTAGCGCAGTCAGAGGGCCGTGACAGAGAACAGGCCGTACTGAGGGACCCACTTGGTAGGTTCGTGTCAGCACATGAAGACGGAAATACAGCCGGCTTCCGAAACGTGTTTTAAGTATGTCAACGATGCATAAGTCCAAAAAAAATAAAAGGACTTTCATAACACAACACTTGTCAAAGAAAGCTTTGTAGAGTTGAGCTTTGCTACCAAATTTTGTATAAACTTCACCGTGTCTTTTTAACAAATCACGAATTACACACCAACGAAATGCACTATATTTTCACTTTTTATTCTTTAACCCCTACACATGTTTCAACCCTTACAAGGCCATCTTCAGGGGGCTCGTAATGTACATTTACTTTACATCCAATGTTTATGTCTGCTGTTATGTTATATATACATATATATATCACACGTAGTCATGTTTCATTATCAATTATATATTACAGTTATGTACAATGTATGTATTTAAATATATAAAACACAGAATATAAAATCCTTAAATAAATTTCGTCAATTTTCGTGATAAAATGATAAAATCAAGCTATATGTTTGTTTTAATATTATCTTCTACCGTTAGCTTGTTAAAATTGACGAACCACATTTAAGTATTTTATATTCTGTGTTTTATATATTTAAATACATACATTGTACATAACTGTAATATATAAATGATAATGAAACATGACTACATGTGATATATATATGTATATATAACATAACAGCAGACATAAACAATGTATGTAAAGTAAATGTACATTACGAGCCCCCTGAAGATGGCCTTGTAAGGGGTGAAACATGTGTAGGGGTTAAAGAATAAAAAGTGAAAATATAGTGCATTTTGTTGGTGTGTGAATTGTGATTTGTTAAAAATGCACGGTGAAGATAATACAAAACTTACACGTTGTAACATTCAGCTTGCACAGTCGTGAGGTTCTCCCAGCAGTTTTGCTGAAGATTCAGTTTTTCTGTGATGTGACGCAGTGTCGTTAGGTGACTGGTTACCGACGTTTCGTAGTGTTGTAGTTCCTCCATCTTCACGGTCGTTAGAGTGCTTGATCGTGGAGATGAAGAGAGTAAATTCCTTCGAATTAGCGGGGCGGTCATGCTGCGGCCGATCAAGTTCCAGTACGTTCCAGTACATACGTATACAGCTGACAGTAGTGTACCTAACTCCACTTACGTCGGCGCTCCCTGAACGTAACTATATCTTAAGTCGGCGAGTGTCCGCAGTCGGATATTCGAACATAGACTTACATCCTCAGTATTACAGCATATGTCGTATCTTTGAGACGCTATCTGTTTGATTTACCTTGGATCCGGGTTAGCTCAGTTGCTATATTGACTGGTTTACGGACTGGACGGTCGGAGGTTCGAATTCTGTCAAGGACAAGAGACATTTCTCTTTTCCCAAAACCTCCGGACCGGCTCTGGGGCCCAACCAGCATTAAATTTATTGGTACCGGGGTTCTGTCCTGGGAGTAATACCGCCTGCATCTAGCGCCGAGGTTAAGAATACGTGGAGCTGTTCGTTTACTACCCTATACGCCAGGGGTGGCCGAACTTGCCTAACGTAAGAGCCACATACGATAAACTTCAGACGTTTCAGAGCCGCAAGACACAAACAAATATTACACACCCGTTTTTATTGTTACACGCACATTTTGTTACAAAAATTCTTAAATAAATTTACTGGCCATGAACATTAAACTTACGTTTTAATCCAGCGGACTCTCAGATTATTCATTCATTCTGCAGTCTGTCTTACGATAGGTCCGTAGCCTCTTCATTCTGCAGTCTGTCTTGCGACAGGTCCGTAGCCTCTTCATTCTGCAGTCTGTCTTACGACAGGTCCGTAGCCTCTTCATTCTGCAGTCTGTCTTGCGACAGGTCCGTAGCCTCTTCATTCTGCAGTCTGTCTTGCGACAGGTCCGTAGCCTCTTCATTCTGCAGTCTGTCTTACGACAGGTCCGTAGCCTCTTCATTCTGCAGTCTGTCTTACGACAGGTCCGTAGCCTCTTCATTCTGCAGTCTGTCTTGCGACAGGTCCGTAGCCTCTTCATTCTGCAGTCTGTCTTACGACAGGTCCGTAGCCTCTTCATTCTGCAGTCTGTCTTGCGACAGGTCCGTAGCCTCTTCATTCTGCAGTCTGTCTTGCGACAGGTCCGTAGCCTCTTCATTCTGCAGTCTGTCTTACGACAGGTCCGTAGCCTCTTCATTCTGCAGTCTGTCTTACGACAGGTCCGTAGCCTCTTCATTCTGCAGTCTGTCTTACGACAGATCCGTAGCCTCTTCATTCTGCAGTCTGTCTTACGACAGGTCCGTAGCCTCTTCATTCTGCAGTCTGTCTTACGACAGATCCGTAGCCTCTTCATTCTGCAGTCTGTCTTGCGACAGGTCCGTAGCCTCTTCATTCTGCAGTCTGTCTTACGACAGATCCGTAGCCTCTTCATTCTGCAGTCTGTCTTACGACAGATCCGTAGCCTCTTCATTCTGCAGTCTGTCTTACGACAGGTCCGTAGCCTCTTCATTCGGCAGTCTGTCTTACGACAGGTCCGTAGCCTCTTCATTCTGCAGTCTGTCTTACGACAGGTCCGTAACCTCTTCATTCTGCAGTCTGCCTTACGACAGGTCCGTAGCCTCTTCCAAAGCGAGTTCTCCACAGGGTGCGATCTAGTGCTTCCTCTTTCAGTTTCCAGTATCTTTTCTTTTCCTTAAGGTCATCCAGTAGCTGCTTACGTCTTCTCCCTCGTCGTCCCGTCATTTCTATCCTTCCTTCTAACTTTCCTTCAATCACGTGTGTTTATACCGGTAAGTAATTTATAAAGCTTCAAATTTTTTATTCACCTTCTATATAAATTGTAATGCAAAAAGGAGCTCAGCCAACATATTTCCGCGAGCCGCACATTATATGTCAAAGAGCCGCATGTGGCTCGCGAGCCGCGGTTTGGTCACCCCTGCTATACGCCTTCGTAGCGTGGGCATGGGCAAGTTTACCGTATACTTTGCCTTATACTGTATGTTATGGCGTGTGAGTAACACGTGAAGGCGATCTGTCTTGTCTAGAAGGCTGTTATCTGAGAATATTTTTATATAATATGGCATTCGAGGGCGTGGATTGGATTAATCTGGCTCAGGATAGGGACGAGTGGCGGGCTGTTTGTGAACAAGGTAATGAACCTTCGAGTTCCATATACAGCAGGGAGTTGAGTGATTAGGCGAGGAACTGTCAGCTTCTCAAGACGGCCTCTGCTACCTGCTGACGGTGTTAGGAACTGTCAGCTTCTCAAGACGGCCTCTGCTACCTGCTGACGGTGTTAGGAACTGTCAGCTTCTCAAGACGGCCTCTGCTACCTGCTGACGGTGTTAGGAACTGTCAGCTTCTCAAGACGGCCTCTGCTACCTACTGACGGTGTTAGGAACTGTCAGCTTCTCAAGACGCCCTCTGCTACCTGCTGACGGTGTTAGGAACTGTCAGCTTCTCAAGACGGCCTCTGCTACCTGCTGACGGTGTTAGGAACTGTCAGCTTCTCAAGACGGCTTCTGCTACCTGCTGACGGTGTTAGGAACTGTCAGCTTCTCAAGACGCCCTCTGCTACCTGCTGACGGTGTTAGGAACTGTCAGCTTCTCAAGACGCCCTCTGCTACCTGCTGACGGTGTTAGGAACTGTCAGCTTCTCAAGACGCCCTCTGCTACCTGCTGACGGTGTTAGGAACTGTCAGCTTCTCAAGACGCCCTCTGCTACCTGCTGACGGTGATAGAAACTGTCAGCTTCTCAAGACGCCCTCTGCTACTTGCTGACGGTGTTAGGAACTGTCAGCTTCTCAAGACGCCCTCTGCTACCTGCTGACGGTGTTAGGAACTGTCAGCATCTCAAGACGCCCTCTGCTACCTGCTGACGGTGTTAGGAACTGTCAGCTTCTCAAGACGGCCTCTGCTACCTGCTGACGGTGTTAGGAACTGTCAGCTTCTCAAGACGGCCTCTGCTATCTGCTGACGGTGTTAGGAACTGTAAGCTTCTCAAGACGGCCTCTGCTACCTGCTGACGGTGTTAGGAACTGTCAGCTTCTCAAGACGCCCTCTGCTACCTGCTGACGGTGTTAGGAACTGTCAGCTTCTCAAGACGGCCTCTGCTATCTGCTGACGGTGTTAGGAATTGTCAGCTTCTCAAGACGGCCTCTGCTACCTGCTGACGGTGTTAGGAACTGTCAGCTTCTCAAGACGCCCTCTGCTACCTGCTGACGTTGTTATACAAGACGTCGTCGCTAAATCCACTGTATTTCATTCGTCAGCCCGCCGTTCTGCCTGCCTTTTATGATAAGGCACTGCGGCATGATTTATGTACATTTTCTGTTCGTTTTCTCGCGGATGATTGAGGTTCTTTGCCTGGAAGAAATCTTCTAAATGAGATCCTTTGCTTGGAAACCTCTAAATCCTTCCAGCGTGATGCATGCCATTCATATATTCAACTGCGAGTCTGAGTGAGTGCAAGTGTGGACCTAGTGCATGTGCAGCGCGCGCATACTACAGGGTGTTCCGTGTTTGAATATGTGTTAAGTGTGATAACCGTCATCAACAATACGAACAGCAGCTGCAAGTCGCTTAGCAAGTCAATAAAGTCACCGTCCTTAGGGAATGGGAAGGTTCGTTACTGAATTAAACATAAATCTCCACTTGTCCATTTCCTGAGCCAGATGAATCCCTCCGTACAGTAAATAAAGTTAAAGTTCTCCCTAGAACAGTCCATGAAAGCCCAGAGTGGGAGTAGAGGTATAGCTCTACTCGTTCTTTAACACCGGCACTAGATGAGGGTGGGTGGTCAACTTCACGCCCTGGCCGCTTTACCCCCGGGAAAGAGACCCGGTACCCATTGTATAGGAGGCTGGGTGGGCCCCAGGGCCGGTCTGGACGGGTGCTGAAAAACTCGCCCCCACCGGGATTCGATCCCCGGACCGTCCAGCTTGTAGCGAGTCGCTATACCGACTGAGCTATCGCGGCCCACACGGTACACTAATATTTTGAAGACTAATTTTATCTTTCTATGTATTTCTAATCTCCCAAATCATCTCTTTCATTCAGGTTTTGTGTTTTTTATGTCTCATGCTTGCTACATGTCCAACCCATTTTATTGTCCAGGTAGTATTTGCTGAAGGGAAGAATTCATGAAGCTCCTCATTATGCAGTTTTCTCCAGTTTCCTGCCACTTGCACCCCTAGCGCCCAATATCTCCCTCAGACACCCTCAGCCTCATGACCAACCCCCAGCTGCACACACACGGCGGCCTAAGGTCACTTACAGCACTTATTGCAGCTGTATGTCTGTGCAATACAGTTGCCTAAGGTCACTTACAGCACTTATTGCAGCTGTATATCTGTACAATACAGTTGCCTAAGGTCACTTACAGCACTTATTGCAGCTGTATATCTGTGCAATACAGTTGCCTAAGGTCACTTACAGCACTTATTGCAGCTGTATATCTGTGCAATACAGTTGCTTAAGGTCACTTACAGCACTTATTGCAGCTGTATCTCTGTGCAATACAGTTGCCTAAGGTCACTTACAGCACTTATTGCAGCTGTATATCTGTGCAATACAGTTGCCTAAGGTCACTTACAGCACTTATTGCAGCTGTATATCTGTGCAATACAGTTGCCTAAGGTCACTTACAGCACTTATTGCAGCTGTATATCTGTACAATACAGTTGCCTAAGGTCACTTACAGCACTTATTGCAGCTGTATATCTGTGCAATACAGTTGCCTAAGGTCACTTACAGCACTTATTGCAGCTGTATATCTGTACAATACAGTTGCCTAAGGTCACTTACAGCACTTATTGCAGCTGTATATCTGTGCAATACAGTTGCCTAAGGTCACTTACAGCACTTATTGCAGCTGTATATCTGTACAATACAGTTGCCTAAGGTCACTTACAGCACTTATTGCAGCTGTATGTCTGTGCAATACAGTTGCCTAAGGTCACTTACAGCACTTATTGCAGCTGTATGTCTGTGCAATACAGTTGCCTAAGGTCACTTACAGCACTTATTGCAGCTGTATATCTGTGCAATACAGTTGCCTAAGGTCACTTACAGCACTTATTGCAGCTGTATGTCTGTGCAATACAGTTGCCTAAGTTCACTTACAGCACTTATTGCAGCTGTATATCTGTGCAATACAGTTGCCTAAGGTCACTTACAGCACTTATTGCAGCTGTATATCTGTACAATACAGTTGCCTAAGGTCACTTACAGCACTTATTGCAGCTGTATGTCTGTGCAATACAGTTGCCTAAGTTCACTTACAGCACTTATTGCAGCTGTATATCTGTGCAATACAGTTGCCTAAGGTCACTTACAGCACTTATTGCAGCTGTATGTCTGTGCAATACAGTTGCCTAGGTCACTTACAGCATTATTGCAGCTGTATGTCTGTGCAATACAGTTGACTAAGGTCACTTACAGCACTTATTGCAGCTGTATGTCTGTGCAATACAGTTGCCTAAGGTCACTTACAGCACTTATTGCAGCTGTATGTCTGTGCAATACAGTTGCCTAAGGTCACTTACAGCACTTATTGCAGCTGTATGTCTGTACAATACAGTTGCCTAAGGTCACTTACAGCACTTATTGCAGCTGTATGTCTGTGCATACAGTTGCCTAAGGTCACTTACAGCACTTATTGCAGCTGTATATCTGTGCAATACAGTTGCCTAAGGTCACTTACAGCACTTATTGCAGCTGTATGTCTGTGCAATACAGTTGCCTAAGGTCACTTACAGCACTTATTGCAGCTGTATGTCTGTACAATACAGTTGCCTAAGGTCACTTACAGCACTTATTGCAGCTGTATGTCTGTGCAATACAGTTGCCTAAGGTCACTTACAGCACTTATTGCAGCTGTATGTCTGTGCAATACAGTTGACTAAGGTCACTTACAGCACTTATTGCAGCTGTATTCTGTGCAATACAGTTGCCTAAGGTCACTTACAGCACTTATTGCAGCTGTATATCTGTGCAATACAGTTGCCTAAGGTCACTTACAGCACTTATTGCAGCTGTATTCTGTACAATACAGTTGCCTAAGTCACTTACAGCACTTATTGCAGCTGTATGTCTGTGCAATACAGTTGCTAAGGTCACTTACAGCACTTATTGCAGCTGTATGTCTGTGCAATACAGTTGCTAAGGTCACGTACAGCACTTATTGCAGCTGTATGTCTGTGCAATACAGTTGCCTAAGGTCACTTACAGCACTTATTGCAGCTGTATGTCTGTACATACAGTTGCCTAAGGTCACTTACAGCACTTATTGCAGCTGTATATCTGTACAATACAGTTGCCTAAGGTCACTTACAGCACTTATTGCAGCTGTATGTCTGTGCAATACAGTTGCCTAAGGTCACTTACAGCACTTATTGCAGCTGTATGTCTGTGCAATACAGTTGCATAAGGTCACTTACAGCACTTATTGCAGCTGTATGTCTGTGCAATACAGTTGCTAAGGTCACTTACAGCACTTATTGCAGCTGTATGTCTGTGCAATACAGTTGCCTAAGGTCACTTACAGCACTTATTGCAGCTGTATATCTGTGCAATACAGTTGCCTAAGGTCACTTACAGCACTTATTCAGCTGTATGTCTGTGCAATACAGTTGCCTAAGGTCACTTACAGCACTTATTGCAGCTGTTGTCTGTACAATACAGTTGCCTAAGTCACTTACAGCACTTATTGCAGCTGTATGTCTGTGCAATACAGTTGCCTAAGGTCACTTACAGCACTTATTGCAGCTGTAGTCTGTGCAATACAGTTGCTAAGGTCACTTACAGCACTTATTGCAGCTGTATTCTGTGCAATACAGTTGCTAAGGTCACTTACAGCACTTATTGCAGCTGTATGTCTGTGCAATACAGTTGCCTAAGGTCACTTACAGCACTTATGCAGCTGTATGTCTGTGCAATACAGTTGCTAGGTCACTTACAGCACTTATTGCAGCTGTATATCTGTCAATACAGTTGCCTAAGGTCACTTACAGCACTTATTGCAGCTGTTAGTCTGTGCAATACAGTTGCCTAAGGTCACTTACAGCACTTATTGCAGCTGTATTCTGTGCAATACAGTTGCCTAAGGTCACTTACAGCACTTATTGCAGCTGTATTCTGTCAATACAGTTGCCTAAGGTCACTTACAGCACTTATTGCAGCTGTATGTCTGTGCAATACAGTTGCTAAGGTCACTTACAGCACTTATTGCAGCTGTATTCTGTGCAATACAGTTGCCTAAGGTCACTTACAGCACTTATTGCAGCTGTATGTCTGTGCAATACAGTTGCTAAGGTCACTTACAGCACTTATTGCAGCGTATATCTGTGCAATACAGTTGCCTAAGGTCACTTACAGCACTTATTGCAGCTGTATGTCTGTACAATACAGTTGCCTAAGGTCACTTACAGCACTTATTGCAGCTGTATGTCTGTGCAATACAGTTGCCTAAGGTCACTTACAGCACTTATTGCAGCTGTATGTCTGTCAATACAGTTGCTAAGGTCACTTACAGCACTTATTGCAGCTGTATGTCTGTGCAATACAGTTGCCTAAGGTCACTTACAGCACTTATTGCAGCTGTATATCTGTGCAATACAGTTGCCTAAGGTCACTTACAGCACTTATTGCAGCTGTATGTCTGTGCAATACAGTTGCCTAAGGTCACTTACAGCACTTATTGCAGCTGTATGTCTGTCAATACAGTTGCTAAGGTCACTTACAGCACTTATTGCAGCTGTATGTCTGTGCAATACAGTTGCCTAAGGTCACTTACAGCACTTATTGCAGCTGTATGTCTGTGCAATACAGTTGCTAAGGTCACTTACAGCACTTATTGCAGCTGTATGTCTGTGCAATACAGTTGCCTAAGGTCACTTACAGCACTTATTGCAGCTGTATGTCTGTGCAATACAGTTGCTAAGGTCACTTACAGCACTTATTGCAGCTGTTGTCTGTCAATACAGTTGCCTAAGGTCACTTACAGCACTTATTGCAGCTGTTGTCTGTCAATACAGTTGCCTAAGGTCACTTACAGCACTTATTGCAGCTGTATTTGTGCAATACAGTTGCCCAAGGTCACTTACAGCACTTATTGCAGCTGTATGTCTGTGCAATACAGTTGCTAAGGTCACTTACAGCACTTATTGCAGCTGTATGTCTGTGCAATACAGTTGACTAAGGTCACTTACAGCACTTATTGCAGCTGTATGTCTGTGCAATACAGTTGCTAAGGTCACTTACAGCACTTATTGCAGCTGTATATCTGTACAATACAGTTGCCTAAGGTCACTTACAGCACTTATTGCAGCTGTATGTCTGTGCAATACAGTTGCCTAAGGTCACTTACAGCACTTATTGCAGCTGTATTCTGTGCAATACAGTTGCTAAGGTCACTTACAGCACTTATTGCAGCTGTTATCTGTACAATACAGTTGCCTAAGGTCACTTACAGCACTTATTGCAGCTGTATGTCTGTCAATACAGTTGCCTAAGGTCACTTCAGCACTTATTGCAGCTGTATATCTGTGCAATACAGTTGCCTAAGGTCACTTACAGCACTTATTGCAGCTGTATGTCTGTGCATACAGTTGCCTAAGGTCACTTACAGCACTTATTGCAGCGTATTCTGTGCAATACAGTTGCTAAGGTCACTTACAGCACTTATTGCAGCTGTATGTCTGTACAATACAGTTGCCTAAGGTCACTTACAGCACTTATTGCAGCTGTATGTCTGTGCATACAGTTGCCTAAGGTCACTTACAGCACTTATTGCAGCTGTATGTCTGTACAATACAGTTGCCTAAGGTCACTTACAGCACTTATTGCAGCTGTATGTCTGTGCAATACAGTTGCTAAGGTCACTTACAGCACTTATTGCAGCTGTATGTCTGTGCAATACAGTTGCCTAAGGTCACTTACAGCACTTATTGCAGCTGTATTCTGTGCAATACAGTTGACTAAGGTCACTTACACAGCACTTATTGCAGCTGTTATGTTCTGTGCAATACAGTTGCCTAAGTCACTTACAGCACTTATTGCAGCTGTATGTCTGTGCATACAGTTGCTAAGGTCACTTACAGCACTTATTGCAGCTGTATGTCTGTACAATACAGTTGCCTAAGGTCACTTACAGCACTTATTGCAGCTGTTGTCTGTGCAATACAGTTGCCTAAGGTCACTTACAGCACTTATTGCAGCTGTATATCTGTGCAATACAGTTGCCTAAGGTCACTTACAGCACTTATTGCAGCTGTATGTCTGTGCAATACAGTTGCCTAAGGTCACTTACAGCACTTATTGCAGCTGTATGTCTGTACAATACAGTTGCCTAAGGTCACTTACAGCACTTATTGCAGCTGTATGTCTGTGCAATACAGTTGCCTAAGGTCACTTACAGCACTTATTGCAGCTGTATGTCTGTGCAATACAGTTGACTAAGGTCACTTACAGCACTTATTGCAGCTTTTTAATGTCTGTGCAATACAGTTGCATAAAGGTCACTTACAGCACTTATTGCAGCTGTATATCTGTGCAATACAGTTGCCTAAGGTCACTTACAGCACTTATTGCAGCTGTATATCTGTACATACAGTTGCCTAAGGTCACTTACAGCACTTATTGCAGCTGTATTCTGTGCAATACAGTTGCCTAAGGTCACTTACAGCACTTATTGCAGCTGTTTTCTGTGCAATACAGTTGCCTAAGGTCACTACAGCACTTATTGCAGCTGTATGTCTGTCAATTACAGTTGCCTAAGGTCACTTACAGCACTTATTGCAGCTGTATGTCTGTACAATACAGTTGCCTAAGGTCACTTACAGCACTTATTGCAGCTGTATATCTGTACAATACAGTTGCCTAAGGTCACTTACAGCACTTATTGCAGCTGTATGTCTGTGCAATACAGTTGCTAAGGTCACTTACAGCACTTATTGCAGCTGTATGTCTGTGCAATACAGTTGCTAAGGTCACTTACAGCACTTATTGCAGCTGTATGTCTGTCAATACAGTTGACTAAGGTCACTTACAGCACTTATTGCAGCTGTATGTCTGTGCAATACAGTTGCCTAAGGTCACTTACAGCACTTATTGCAGCTGTATTCTGTCAATACAGTTGCTAAGGTCACTTACAGCACTTATTCAGCTGTATGTCTGTGCAATCAGTTGCCTAGGTCACTTACAGCACTTATTGCAGCTGTTTTCTGTACAATACAGTTGCCTAAGTCACTTACAGCACTTATTGCAGCTGTATGTCTGTGCAATACAGTTGCCTAAGGTCACTTACAGCACTTTTGCAGCTGTAGTCTGTCAATACAGTTGCTAAGCACTTCAGCACTTATTGCAGCTGTATCTGTCATACGTTGCAAGTCACTTCAGCACTTATGCAGCTGTATTCTGTCAATACATTGCTGGTCACTTACAGCCTTATTGCGGTATCTGTACAATACATTGCCTAAGTCACTACAGCACTTATGCAGCTGTATATCTGTCAATACAGTTGCTAAGGTCACTACAGCACTTATTGCAGCTGTAGTCTGTCAACAGTGCCTAGGTCACTTACAGCACTTATTGCAGCTGTATTCTGTCAATACATTGCTAAGTCACTTACAGCACTTATGCAGCTGTATTCTGTCAAACGTGCAAGTCACTACACACTTATGCAGCGTATACTTCAATACATTGCCTAGTCACTTACAGCACTATTCAGCTTATCTGTCAATACATTGCTAAGGTCATACAGCACTTATTGCAGCTGTATTGTAAAACAGTGCCTAAGGTCACTTACAGCACTTATTGCAGCTGTATTCTTCAATAAGTCCTAAGTCACTTACGCACTTGCAGCTGTATTCTGTACAAAAGTCTAGTCACTACAGCACTTATTGCAGCTGTTATTGTCAATACGTTGCCTAAGTCACTTACACATTATTGCGCTTATCTTAATACATTGCTAGTCATTACCACTTATCGCTGTATGTCTGTGCATACAGTTGCTAGGTCACTACACATATTGCAGCGTATCTGTCAATAGTTGCCTAGTCATACGCACTTATGCGCGTATTCTGACATACGTGTAAGGCACTTACACACTATTGCATGTTATCTTCAACAGTCTAGGTCACTTACAGCACTATGCAGCGTTCGTCATACATGCCTAATCCTTACAGCTATTGCACGTATTCTTCAATCATTACACATTATTGCAGCTGTAATCTTCATACAGTGCAGGCACTCCACTTCACGTATCTGACATCGTCCTAAGTCACTACGACTATTCCTGATTCTGAAACAGTGCCAAGTACTTCAGCACTTAGCACGTCGTACTACGTCTAGCACTCGCATATGAGTTATCTGTCATATTCTATACTACACATATTGCAGCTGTATCTGTCATACATCTAAGTCACTACACTATTGCGCATCTGCATACTCTAGCACTTACAGCATTATCAGTATTCGTAAACAGTCTAGTACTTACAGCCTATCAGGACGTCAATCAGTGCCTAGTCTCGATTTGCGCGTATCGTCATACAGTCTAGGTCACTACACCTTATTCAGCTGTTTTACAATGCAGTCATACGCACTATGCAGCTTATTGTCATACATCAAGTCATTCAGCATTTGACTGATCTACAATACAGTTGCTAGGTACTTCAGCATATTCACTGACGTCAACATTGCTGCCTTACAGCACTATGCAGCTGTTATCTACAATACAGTGCTAAGTCCTTACAGCACTTTCAGCTTATCTAAACTGCCTAGCACTTACCCTATAGCGTACTGAAATACAGTGCTAAGTCACTTACACTTTGCAGTACTGACAACGTTGCTAAGTCATTCAGCCTATTGCAGCGTCTGTACAACATCTAGGTCACTTCAACTTTACTAACACTGTTATCATTCGCTTAGTGTATATTTAAATCATCCTATATTACAGCTATTGCCTATGTCAGTCACTTACAGCACTTATTGCAGCTGTATCTGTACAATACAGTTGCCTAAGGTCACTTACAGCACTTATGCAGCTGTATATCTGTACAATACAGTTGCCTAAGGTCACTTACAGCACTTATTGCAGCTGTATATCTGTACAATACAGTTGCCTAAGGTCACTTACAGCACTTATTGCAGCTGTATATCTGTACAATACAGTTGCCTAAGGTCACTTACAGCACTTATTGCAGCTGTATATCTGTACAATACAGTTGCCTAAGGTCACTTACAGCACTTATTGCAGCTGTATATCTGTACAATACAGTTGCCTAAGGTCACTTACAGCACTTATTGCAGCTGTATATCTGTACAATACAGTTGCCTAAGGTCACTTACAGCACTTATTGCAGCTGTATATCTGTACAATACAGTTGCCTAAGGTCACTTACAGCACTTATTGCAGCTGTATATCTGTACAATACAGTTGCCTAAGGTCACCTTCAGCACTTATTGCAGCTGTATATCTGTACAATACAATTGCCTAAGGTCACTTACAGCACTTATTGCAGCTGTATATCTGTACAATACAGTTGCCTAAGGTCACTTACAGCACTTATTGCAGCTGTATATCTGTACAATACAGTTGCCTAAGGTCACTTACAGCACTTATTGCAGCTGTATGTCTGTACAATACAGTTGCCTAAGGTCACTTACAGCACTTATTGCAGCTGTATATCTGTACAATACAGTTGCCTAAGGTCACTTACAGCACTTATTGCAGCTGTATATCTGTACAATACAGTTGCCTAAGGTCACTTACAGCACTTATTGCAGCTGTATATCTGTACAATACAGTTGCCTAAGGTCACTTACAGCACTTATTGCAGCTGTATATCTGTACAATACAGTTGCCTAAGGTCACTTACAGCACTTATTGCAGCTGTATATCTGTACAATACAGTTGCCTAAGGTCACTTACAGCACTTATTGCAGCTGTATGTCTGTACAATACAGTTGCCTAAGGTCACTTACAGCACTTATTGCAGCTGTATATCTGTACAATACAGTTGCCTAAGGTCACTTACAGCACTTATTGCAGCTGTATGTCTGTACAATACAGTTGCCTAAGGTCACTTACAGCACTTATTGCAGCTGTATATCTGTACAATACAGTTGCCTAAGGTCACTTACAGCACTTATTGCAGCTGTATATCTGTACAATACAGTTGCCTAAGGTCACTTACAGCACTTATTGCAGCTGTATATCTGTACAATACAGTTGCCTAAGGTCACTTACAGCACTTATTGCAGCTGTATGTCTGTACAATACAGTTGCCTAAGGTCACTTACAGCACTTATTGCAGCTGTATATCTGTACAATACAGTTGCCTAAGGTCGCTTACAGCACTTATTGCAGCTGTATATCTGTACAATATAGTTGCCTAAGGTCACTTACAGCACTTATTGCAGCTGTATATCTGTACAATACAGTTGCCTAAGGTCACTTACAGCACTTATTGCAGCTGTATATCTGTACAATACAGTTGCCTAAGGTCACTTACAGCACTTATTGCAGCTGTATATCTGTACAATACAGTTGCCTAAGGTCACTTACAGCACTTATTGCAGCTGTATGTCTGTACAATACAGTTGCCTATGGTCACTTACAGCACTTATTGCAGCTGTATGTCTGTACAATACAGTTGCCTAAGGTCACTTACAGCACTTATTGCAGCTGTATATCTGTACAATACAGTTGCCTAAGGTCACTTACAGCACTTATTGCAGCTGTATATCTGTACAATACAGTTGCCTCATCCCACGTCGCAGCCCGGCCCTGAACACAGTACTGTCAGTGAGCGTTTCTTCACGCCGGAACAACGGAGTTAATGCACTTAGCTTTACTGTCTTCCGGTATCTGACGCCGTGCAGTTTCATAAATTACACGTTACTGTCAACTACACGGCGTCACATTCCAGAAGATTTGAGGTTTTTACAGCATCATTCCTGTAAATACCTCAAATTTTGCATAATTTCGTGTTGATGCTAGAGTATCACAGTGTTCTGCCGTGTTTCTTCTTAATGTGTGCCTTTCATTGGCCTGCTGATTCGTCACAATTCGTCACAGTTCGTCACAATTCGTCACAGTTCGTCACAATTCGTCACAATTCGTCACTGTGATTTACTAGAAGTGTTTCGCGATGTGTGAAGGTTTTTGGAAAGCTAAGATAATGAATGAGCACTGACAGGTCTAATTGTGTTGTCATTCTTACACGTCAGCAAAACTTTAAACTTCAGAAAGTGGCGTAGACAATCGGCCCCCCCCCCACTCCAACCCCCCCCCCCCCCCCCCCCGCAACACGATAACCAAAGTCCCCCTATAATTGTTAGCAAAGTTACGCCCAAATCTGTTACAACACAACCTTATGTCAGGAGAAGGAAACTTAGTCTCATAGAATCCACAACAAATTTTTATATTCTTTACGTTTGGGGGCCCACCTGACCCACTTGGCCACCCGCGCCTCTCGGCCTGTGGGGCCTTATCTCTGCCACTGACTACAGTCGTGTGATAAGTCGTATGTAGGTTTATTGCTCAAGAGTACTTGTCCTTCGTCCGGGATATATCTTCTTTTCTTTGTCCATGCCTACCGCACACTGTTACCAATATGTACGGTAGCCACAGCTGTCAAAGCGATGTGCCAGTATTGCGGTACAGTTTTGGGTGCGGTTTGGAACCCAATGTCATTACTGTACTTCGCTAAATTTGACGTTTCTTTATTCTTGATAAATTGTAGGTACTGTACACTGTGATGCAGGTACACCCCGGACGAAGAACAAGTATTCCTACTGTTGGGTTCGACAGTAAATAAGGTACAGTTCACCCTAGAATAGGCCATGAAAGCCCAGAGGGGGAGTAGACGTATAGCTCTACTCTTTCTTTAACCTCGGCACTAGATGGGGGTGGGTGGTCAGCGCCACGCCCCCGGCCGCTTTACCCCGGGAGTGACCCGGTACCCATTGTACAGGAGGCCGGGTAGGCCCCAGTAAATATGTGGACCAAATAAAGGTAGAGGTACATTTGTATCTATCGACGACATGAAGGTATACGGGTGGAGCAGAGGTATAGATCCACTCATTCTTACCATTAGCTGTAAAGATAAAGCAATGCCATTACAGGCCTGGACAGGCCCTTAGGTTTCCAGGAGGTTGAGGCTCACAGATTTATAGACAATCGGCACATGAAGGTGGTAAGGTTGTCAGCCCTACGCACCGACCGCCTTTACCCCAACTAAATATTCCTGGTACTCATTTCTGTTAGAGGCTGAGTCGACCCCAGGGGCCATAGTGCGACCGAAAGGATTATGTCAATGAAAAATTCCAATGACACTATCGGGAATCGAACCCGCGACCTTCCGGCTGGTAGCGCAGTGCCTCAACCAACTGCGCCACCGAGTACCCCCAACCTCGACTGTAGATGGAGGTAACTGGTCAACTGTGTCCTCTGGCCACTTTACGCCCGGGAAAGAACCCCGGGCCCCATTGAACAGGAGGCTATGTGGGTCCCAGACCGGTCCGGACTTTTCTGTCTGCTAAATACGAGTGTGCGTACATCTGGAAGCGCGATGTATTGCTGTGCTACATAATGCTAAGGGGCCTAGACAGAACTCAGCCAGCAGCATTCGTTTGCATTGTCACATTGACAATAGATACAGTTGTAACAAGTTCGTTTGGAAACTTCGTCCGGATAGACGCGAAGCGTTGAATGTACGAGTAGTTCTGTTTTGCCTTCAGCGACTGACGTAATGTGCAAACTTAAGAGTGTCTTATTCACTCAATAAAGCAGCTTCTGTGGAATTGTTTCACCGCGACAGACTAGATGTAAATACATTTAAGGCAGTCGGGCGAGTCACAATTATTCTGTTTCTAGCGCCATCTCATAGCTGCATGATTAAATGCGAAATGCACATAAGTAAGGCGTTGTGAGAGACAGACTGTGTTCTCTATGCGGTACGAACTGAAAGCTTCACATTCGTACGTGCTTCAGACGGCCAGTCACCGGCCTCTGACAGCGGAGGCACGAATTCGATCCCAAGTCAGTCCGTATGGGATTTGTGGTGGACAAAGTGGCACTGTGAGAGGGTTTTTTCCCAGTACTTTGGTTTTCTCCTGTAAGTATCATTCCACCAATGCTCCATACCATCTTAGTCTTAATACTCCTTGTACTTTTATCAGAAGGACAAGCGGGCGAAGCCTGGGATCCTTCAAAAAAGCAATGTTCTTTCGGACATCAAGGAGCATTAAACGGAAAATTATTTTCAAATTTTTTTTTGGGGGGGGGGGGTTTCAAAATGTTATTACTGTTGTTTGTTTCAACAACGCTGCCTCAACTACTCATATAACACCAAACATAGGAAGATGTGTTAACATATATGAATTTATAAATGTGTTTGCAAGACTTTTTATGAGATTCTGGTGGTAAGATTTTGAGTGTACAATATTTTCTGTTATTTTATGCAGCTATATTATCTCACATTGAATTAAACGCCATTTTGTCTGGCTATGGAATCATTGTTCTGAAGTGATTTAACCGTAAGAACCCTGAAGCCTACTTCAGTCTATTTCTGCTTGAGCGAGCCACAAGACATGTAGCTATAGCTATAGCTCACCGCCCTCTTAACTGAAACCTCTGTTGCTTTTCTGACACAGAGCACAGCAGTAGGTAATGTTCAGGTAACTGCTTGCTGCTGATTGTGGCAATCTTCAGAAACACATAAATACACTGTGTGGGTAAAGTGCAGAGATTTTGAATGATAATGCGGTTTGTAGACAGAGCTACCGATGTGTGTTAAGGGGTTAAGACCATCGTGTGTACTTTGTTTTGTAGTAAATGTTTGCGTTTGTTTCTGCTTTTATGGACCTGCGACTGGTTTGTGGCCCTAAAGACAGAACCTGGTTACTACTTGCCTAAACATTATAAACTGGGCGGTCTTTGTAACGGAGACGGAGTGTATTTACTGCGCGGTACGGACTGTATTTATGTGTTTTGTGTGGATCTGAGAACAAACAGCGATTATTTCACTGTACAACATTAACTGACTGGTTTGTATAACTGAGACGGAGTGTGTTTACTGCGCGGTACGGACTGTATTTATGTGTTTTGTGTGGATCTCAGAACAAACAGC